>MU182054.1:559759-583841 GCA_016904865.1 Pissodes strobi
CGTTATTACTATTATTATTATTATTATTATTATTATTATTATTATTATTATTATTATTATTATTATTATTATTATTATTATTATTATTATTATTATGTATGAATATTCGTCGTAGCGTTCCTGGGGCTCCGACACCCCCAGGGCGTTACGCAAAAGGCCTAGTCGTAGCGAAGACCTCTCCTTACGTCCGCTCGGTCAGCGATCTTCGGCCAAATTCAGTTGCCTCAATAGACGAAGAGGCCCGAGAACTACTGCTTTCTGCATCTTCATCGCTAGTTGTTTTGATGATTCTCGGCAAGCTGGTATATTCTGCAGTTCCGTTAGCATCGAGTCCTTGATTCTTCCTAAAACACCGACAGGTAGGACCACCACCCTTACCCTACATTCGGGGTACAATCCGCGTAACTCGCCAATTAATGGATTGTACTTGGCAGCTTTTCTTGCTCTTTAATGAGAATGTTGTTTTCCTCCGGGGCAGAAAATTCAATGACAAACATCGAGCTATTCTGCTTGTCCAACTTTACTATATCAGGCTTGTTAGCCTGGAGTCTGGCTGTTGTGGGAAAAGCGTAACTCCAATAATGGGCAGTTGTCATTTTCCACTACAGCTTCTGTTTCGCCTGGGGCGTATGAGAGAACTCGCAATGGAGCATTATGTCCATATATATAACTAGACACGGCATGCACAGGACAAGCGGATAAGAGATACATTAATGTTTCTGGGTGTTGGTGACATGTCTTGTATTTAATATCCGGCACGTCCGAAAACTGAGCACGATACACGAGAGTGTCGGACGCTATCCTCACAAGCCAATAAGAATCCCTCTGCCTCATCTATCTCTATCACGCAACCTATCCAAACTCAAAAGACCTCTTCCCCCTTGTTGACGTGGGACGTGGGAGGTAATAACGTGAGACCGATGAGCATGGGTGGATGCTTCTGTTCATATGCATCATCTTTCGTGTGCCTATATCCAGTTCCCGTAATTCCTTTCGCCTCCACCCGAGCGCACCAAATAAATATAAGAGCACTAGAGTGGCAAACATATTCGTCGCAGCAACTTTACTGATCCCGGAAAGCTGGGATTCCCAGATTTTCCGAAGAGGCTGCCTATACTTGTGAAAATCTGACAGATCACCACTTTTTTTAAAATGTATATTATTTGATATTTTAAAAGATCACTTTTTAATTTTTTTCCCCTTTTTTCATCTTTTTTTTCGCCGAAAACCGCGTTGCTCTACCTTTTTTATTATTATTTTTTCATATTTCGTTTTATACCTACTTTTATTCCCTTTCCGAACATTTTTTTACGCTTTTTTCAATTTTATCCCATTTTTCAAAAATATTTGTTTTTTTTTCACAAAGCATTTTGTTTCCTTCCCGTTTTTGCCATCCCCGACCTCGTAGCTATGCTCCTTTGCCTGTTTTTCACCGAAAACCGCGTTTCGAGACTAACTTATTTTTTATAAGTAGCGATTGTATATACAATCTAACATTGCCCCATGCCATTTTGAGGTTATATGAATATGGCCAACATTGCCAACCATGAACACGAAAAAAGGTAATGAATCAAAAACAGTTAATTTGATCAAGAAATTCATGAAGGAAAATACATATTAGACCTATACGATATGTAGAAATGCACCAAACAATAACAATACAAATTGTAACGCCCACTTACATATAATAGGTATCGAACAAAATATAGATTTGTTTTTATAAGTTACCTACTTTTGTGTTTCTTTTAGGATAGAAAAAAAGTGAGACTGCAGTTATAAGATTTATGTTCACAGTTTGGTATACAGCAAACATGTTTTCTCCTTCTGTTATTCATTTCTTCTCAAAATACTTCTAAGACAAACACACAGACCAAATAAAAATAAAAAATAGCACCTAGCAGAACGTAAAACGTAATGTCACAATACACAACACGCAGTACGCAGGCACTGCACTGGTCAAATGTAATAATAAACTTAAAGCGATGATCGGCCGACTTTGATTCCCCACGAAAAATGGCTAATTTACGATGCGCGTCGAGGGTGCGCGTACTGACGAAAAATATTAGAGTTGGGATTCTGACTGTTTTTTCTTCTGTGTCTGAGGTATAACTGCCTTCTGCGCGTATCCCATGATGTTCTGGAATAATCCGAGATCCTGAAGATCTTTAGGGAGTTTCTTCGAAGTGATCCCTTCAGCCGAAATTACTAGTGGGATTGTGAAGACTTTAGTCAGCTGCCAGATGTTCTTCAGCTCTACTGCAAGGTTTTCGTATTTTGTGACTTTCTGTCTCAGTTCTTCTGACGTTATGGGATAGCGGCATGATGGTTCCAGTCTAGTATTATTATTATTATTATTATTATTATTATTATTATTATTATTATTATTATTATTATTATTATTATTATTACTACTACTATTGTTATTATTATTATTATTCCTTTCCGTTTTCTCAGGTGTTTCCTGGTTCCTCAGGTGGGATACGAGTTATCACCAAGCACTCCCATCTATTCTTGACTCAAAAATCTTCTCATGATTCTGGCGGTGTTCAGAACAACAGCTTTCTGCATGAGGAAGAGGATGTTTCTTTGCATTCCCAACGTTTCCAAGCTCCTGTGTAGCTCCTTCGGCACAATTCCCGTGGCTGAGATGACGATCGGAACAATTGTGATTTTGTTCAACTTCCACATCTTCTTTAGCTCGTCCGCTAGTTCTTTGTATTTGCGTTTCTTCTCTGCGATGGTTGCAAGGATGTTGTGGGTGTTGGGTTCAGCGATGTCCGCAATGATGGCTTCCTTCGTCTCTTTGTATCTCACGATGATGTGCGGCAATTATTATTATTATTATTATTATTATTATTATTATTATTATTATTATCATTATTATTGTTACTATTATAAGGCTTGTTCTGAATGTCACAAGAAGAGCAATTATGACATTTGATCCCAGAAATATTCTGGATGGCAATGCTGAAGGAAAAAAAATTGAGAGCATATCTGCATCCAGTTTTAAGCTTTAAAAACGTGCAGATTGATTAAACACATCCATGTTTCTCCAGTTTAGCTTCAGGCAGTTCATGCAATGTTTCAGATGCGATTTTAGTATGAGGATACTGTACTCAGTCCTGCAATCAGGCTTTTATTTATTTAAATGTTGAGGCGCCCACTTTTTTCTTTCAGGATTATATATCACATCTTTTTTTTGCTTAGTTGTTCTGATCTTGTTTTCTTGCCTGAATTTATAAGCTTAACTAGCCCAAACTAAAAATAAAACATGCCATTTGCTATGCGCAAGATGCGTGAAGACGACAGTTTGATAGGATATTTCTAGAGATAAACTTTATAAAAGCTTCTCTGTTTGGAAAATGTCGGGAAAATGGACTTTTTAGGAAAAATGGAAAAACATCGAATAAGGTTTTAATTTTTTTTTCTCGTTACAAGGGCGTCGCTAGCTTGGGAACCTGGAGGGGGAGGGGCAATCCGAAATTTTCAGACTAAAATCAAAGTCGCAAAGAAATTATTAAATTTTTCTTAGGTTAAAATAATAGATATCTTCGAGCGCTTAGGGTGGGGCAACTGCCCCCCTCCTCCATAACCCAACACCCCCCCCCCCTCCCCGCCTTCACGACGCCCTAATTTTTTTTTCGAAAAGAATATATGCCAAAAACTCCATTGGAAGACACATTGGAAATGAAGATGTCTTTTATAAAGGATGAACCAGTTGAATGTAAAATATTCGTCCTTTCGAGTTTTGACACGAGATTATTTAATACATTATTACTAGAAAACCGAATAATCTGGAGCAACCAAACTTACATACAATAAGGAGGGTGATGTGAGCAGAACATATGAAAAAATCACATCCATCTCTTTGAAGATGCCGTGATGGTGAGTTTTTTGATTTTCAGTATCAAAATTCTGCTTTAACCTACTAACCAATAGTTATTTTCAAGAAATTAATCTCAGATTCGTACACTTCTCTGATAAGAAAGGTCTATCGAGGCTAAACTGAAACATGGAGAATATCACAAAAAAAGTCCAATATTTCGGCATTTTTACGAGTCTGAATAGATAGCTATTCTTTTCATGCATTATGGGAAATTTGAAGGAATACGTCTTCGAATATTTAGATATGACGTTTAAGTTGAAATATCTATACTTATGACATACATTTAATTGCCTCAAATCTCAATTGAAAACAGTTTGAAGCCGAAAAAATGGGTCAGGATCGGTAAATGTGGACACTTTTAGGTGATTAGAAGCAGTTCCTGGAGGATTTTAGATTTTACGGCGTATTTCGATATCGAGGTAAAATTTTACTTTTAGCTTATTGATGCGTATAGTTTTTGTGGTAAGTAGTATATATTTCTTTGCCTGAAATCTCCCTTAAACTACGTGAAGATGGGAAGATTGGCCAGGATAGGAGAATTTGGACATTTTTCAAGTGCATAAGCAGTGGTTTCTGCTAATTTTATGTTAATCGTTTGTAAATGCATTTTTACACTTACGGCTAGTTTAGGTTAGTTCTGCCGATTTTATGCGAGATATCGAGGTAAAATTTAATAAATGAATGACAAATCGTCTCTAAGATTATTTGCTCACCACATGACGTAGACACATCTGAATATCATATTTTATCGTAATGGAGGTATACCTTGCAGCTGTAATTTAAAATAATAAAATTATCCTTGGAATTTCGTACAATAGAATCTTAAGTAATGTATGGCAAATTGCCTAAAATTAATTTGGTTCGGTGTTAATATCTTTTAAAATAATATAATAAAAAAAAATATATTTTTAAAAACCTACGAATAAATACATGGTATAATTAGTATAATACATAAAATGAGCTCTAACTTTTGTAGATTTCATAATCTGAAATATATAGTATCCTAAGATTCGTAGCCTCTAGGACCCTAGTTTTTATTTGAAATATTTTTTTTTTAATGGATTTTTGAAAATGTTGCGCTAGCCTCTGTGCGTATTGGCCACAAACCGTTCGGTTCCGTTGTTAAAGAAAATCTTGCACTCCCTCGTAAGTTACGACGGAAAAATAGATTATGAATATTTTTTCATTTACTTCAAAATGTCACACACATCAATGAGATAATAATTGAGCGATGACCTAAAAATTAATAAAAGTTTATGATCTGTAAAAACAAATGTTTTCTTGTTATGCAATTGCATTTAATCGTTTCGTTCTCGAATCCAAACACATTTATGAATACATTACAGTGCGTTTCGAAATGATGCATTATTGACTACTTTCAAGGCCTATTTCCGATTGAGTGGTTCCTATAAGCCCTAGCAAATTTTCAGGCCCCAATATGTTTTCAGAGAAGTCAACATTATTGATGCTTATTCTCGACACTTCTACTTGATATTTTCTTTATTTCGATTTTGAGTTAAACATATATTTTTTGTAATACAGTGTTTTATTTAGAATCAAATTGACTTTTTTTATATTTTTAAATTTGCTTTCATTTTAATAAAAAAATACTTACCAATTTTTAAAAGGACTATAACAAAAATTTAAATAAGATAAAGAATAACTTTGTTTTAGAATTTAGATTATAAAGGTGAGGAAAGGGATAATTATAATTTCTTTATCGAGAAAATGTATATTTCACGAAAAATATGTATACCTATATATTTCTGTTTTAAAAAAATATATATAGTTTTTATGTTGCAGATTCTGGGCTCCATATGACGTTGGGCCCCATGTCCGGAAAAGATTTTGTAAAATATACATGGATACAATGTTAATTGTTTTTTTCTTGAATATTGATGGTTAGCATAAGTCATAGACTGCCCGAGTATTTCCAGCCTAGAATTAAAACCCGACAAGTCCACATAAACAGAAACGAAGAAAATGACAAAAAATTGATAGACACTTTGGCAGAGCGAACAAGGGTGCAACTTTTTCAGTGACTGAGTATTATTAATATTGAAAAACTTTAAGAGCAATTTTGAAAATCGGGAAGTCCCTCAAATTTTTAAGAATGTAAAAAAAGCACAAACATGTCTGATTTTGCACCTAAATTTGTTAATTTTAATTAAAAAAATTCAAATTTATGGTGAAAATAAGCTTTAATTCTTTTAAAAACAATAAAAAAACATTTAAATACTAAACGCAACTATTTCTGCTTCAAAGTTAGCCTTTACATCTTCGGTATACTTTGTTCGTACAATTAATGTAAAATCATTTATATAAACTTTCTTGACTAAAGGCACATTTCCTGTCACGAACCGCGTAGCGCGATATCCCTTTACTTTGATTGATTAGGGCTACTCTGGGTTAGTTTTGGTTGGTTTGGGTTAGTCCGGGTTGATTTTGGTTAGTTTGGGTTAGTATTGGTTAGTTTGGGTTAGATGTTGTTGGTTTAAAGACAAGCGCGCATAGCGCGCTTGTTTAGTTAATTTTACTTTTTAAAACATGCACCTGACCTGGGACATTTACCTACTTGGAAATCAAGAATATTAGTCAAGTGTGACAACATTGCAAGTAAATTTTCATCATTAACGTCAAATTGGGAGCGTTCACTTCCGATTCGTCTTCGGTCGAGTGTAGACGCGTTCGGTGACGGCTCTTTGAGCGCCATTGGCACAGGCCATTGGGCGACACGTGGCAAACGTTTAGTGATCGTTTTTCTCCCCGAGGAAGAACCGGACGTCCTGGCCAGCGTAGTGTGTGCCTTTCATAGCTTCATAGCCAGAAGAAATACCCATTCACGCCGGTACCCAGGAAATGGTCTCTGTGGGACCATTTCTGTCTGTGCCTGCATAATTCGGCCTAGAGCCACCATTTTGTATTTGTCAAAAATTAATTGTGTAAAATCGGGAGTCACCAGGGGCACAGGCCCGTCTTACTGGAGATCCCCATCAAATAGTCCCCTCACACTGGAACTACGTGTAAATTATGCAAGAGGGTTGCCTTGCCTCTAATTAAGCGCCGGAAGAGGGGCGCGCTGGCGAATTGCCTTGCAGCAAAGCCATCAACTCAACTCAATTGGGAGCATTTTCGCGTTAAAATGTATTACTAACTAGTCTCATTTGTGATTTTTTTTCAATTTTTGGCGTCAAAAGTTTATATAAACTAATATGATTTTACGTTAATTGTACGAAGAAAGTATACCGAAGAAGTAGGTACAGGATAATTATGGTAATTTTTGCTACAAGTGAATTAAAGATTTTTTCACTCAGACAAAAGGATAATGGATTGGCCTATATTAAACACGCAGTAAATAAAGGTGTTTTTTCTGTGACGGGAAAAACGTTTGCCATTTTATCTCTGTTGCCAGGTAACAAAATATCCCTTTTTATGAAATTACTTTTTTCCCCGGAAAAAAGTGACTACTTTTTTCCCGGTTATACATACATATATACACATAAATCAAATCACAGAATTAAATTGACAGATCCGATTTGATTACTTTAAAGGTTTCCCTAGCAACGCAGGTCTATTGTCAAGTACAACATCCTACCAGTTTCAAAATTCAAATTTCACATCGGTAATTTTCTGACTTTAATATATTGTAGTAATATGTTTTTTCAATATTAAATCGTCGTTTTTCCCGCCACAGAAAAAAATAGTGTATTATACACGGGAACAATATTAGATTTTAGCTCTCGGTTTTTTGTCTCCCTCCGCTTCGCGTCGGGAGGCAACACAACCTCGAGCTGAAATCTAATACTTTTTTCCCTCGTATAATAATATTTTCTGTTTAAAATATTAAAATAAGTGCAATTTTCGGTTAAACTACGAACTAGGAACTGTCGCAAAAATCTATGCACCTATGCGTAACCAATTTTATCTGTAATTAAAAGAGTTATAGGAAAATCAGCCATATCCGGTATGTATAAGTACATAATATTATGTCCAAATACGCAATATAGAATAATAGCAGTAAAGTTATCGATTTTATTAATGCCCTAATTTATATTGTAGATAGTTTTCAAACACTCCGAATATATACATACTTATAGTTAAAGCATATAGTTTTTTAAAAATGAATGAATATACTAGAGACAGCCTCGTCTCCAGGTTGAGGCGCCTCGGGCGGCCGATTTTTGGGGGCGGCCGTTTTTATTAGGACAATTTTTACGGAAGTGGCCGAAACGCTACCCGATTGATTGATGGATTACTGAACAGAATGTAGCACATATTGAGCGTAGAGCGAACGCATGTTACATATACGTACTCATGAGATTTTTCAGACCAAAAATTCGAAGTCAGCGCCCCCAAATACGAGGGGTAGAGTACCCACATTAAAAATTTTTTTTTCGAAAATCATTTTTGAATTTTTTTTCACTTTTATTACTGAAACGGTTAGAGGGATCCACGTACATGTCACCCAAGTACAAATAATTTTTTTAAATCACATACAGGGTGGTAAAACTACAATTTTTCCCAAAAAATCTCCTATTTTCGAAATATTTCGGTACAACAAACTCGTGCGAAACTCCGAGCCCCCAAATACCCCTCTCTAGAGTACCCACATCAAAATTTATTTTTTTCGAAAATTATTTTTGAATTTTTTTTCGCTTTCATTACAGAAACAGCCAGAAGAATCTACGTACATATCACCCACGTAGAAATAAAAATTTTTGATCACATACAGGCTGTCAAAAATAGAAATTTCCCCAAAAAATACCCCATTTTCCAAATATTTCTAAACAGAAAACTCGTGCGATTTTTTACGACCAAAAATTCGAACCGCGCCTCCAAATACCACTCTCTAAAGTACCCACTTCAAAATTAATTTTTTTAGAAAAATATTTGTCAAAAATTTTTCCGTTTTTATTGCCGAAACGATTAGAAGGATCCACTTACATATCACCAACGTTCAAATAAAATTTCCAAAATTATATATCTACAGGGTGGTAAAACAATACATTTGTAAAAAAATCAACCTTTTTCGAAATATTTCAGTTCAGAAAACTCATACGACCTTTTCGATGCGAACATCGAACTAAACGCACCCTAAAACCCCTCCATAAGTTATTCGAAATAAAAAAGATCAACCCCCTACGAAATTCCCTATTTCGTGCCGAAATCTAAAAAAATGCTAGATTTTGAGACAAAAATTACATTTTATCGAATATCTACCTTATTTGAACTCCTATGGAAAAACTTTATAGGAGCTTTTCGACCAACCTTAAGACTGCGCAGACATCGGCGCAAACCAATTTGAGATATCTCCTTCCATTACTACACAAATGAAGAAAATATAAAAACTACGTTTTGTCGATTTGGAAAAGAAACGAAAGGTCGTACAATCAAACTGAATACGGCACAATATAGTACCCGACGAGATCCATCTTTTTCCCATTTAAAGTTTACCTCTAACTTTTACCGTTCTCGAATTATAGCCGATTGAATGAAAATCTTCTTTGAAAAAAAAATTATTCGTTTTTATTACGGAAACGATTAAAGGGGTTCATTTAGATGTTATTAACATAAAATTAAAATTTTCAAAAGTGTTATAAAAAGTAATTTTTGGAAAAACGGCAAAATTTATATTTTTTAAGTTCGACGACTCACATACGGGCCAAAGACCGTCGAAATACACATTTTTGTTGGAGTTTTTTTTTGTATCAATCGTAGTTTTGGAGCTACGACCGTTCTCGAATCTAAACGGCCGATTTCTCGAAAACTAAGAATAAGTATTGTTTTTTTTTTCGTAAAAATCCTTTTTTGTCGGCCTTGAGGTCGTTTACTGACATGCCGAATTTCAAATGGATCGAAAAAAAAAGCCGATAGGTTCCACCGACAGGTTCCAGGTAGGTTCTGGTTCCTATGGGACAAACTGAAGGTTAGGTCGATATTAAAATACGAGCCCCGGTAGACCCTGCAGGTCATCTTATATCGGAACCTAACGATTAAAAAACCGCGCGGGCGCCTATTCGCTGGCTAAGTCATTATTGACTCCTTAATTGGTCTGTTGTAAGGGGCGGCCAAATCCTGCTCGCCTCGGGCGGCCTAAAGTCTGGAGACGGGGCTGCTAGAGAAGCATTTTAAAAATATTTTGAAGACGGTTTAACAACCGCAATGTATTTTCTAACTCTCGAGGATACCTATGATGATGTCAAAACTGTAAACGAACTTTTAGCAGACTCTCAAGTTACTCCTAAAGAGACCGAAATAAATAATTTGTACAAGAAATGGAGGTAATTCATGTAAACATTTTGAAGTAATAAAATTGACTTATAATATATATTTTTTTAGGCAAAATAGATACGCTCCAACGCAAGATAGTGATATGAAAGTACTTCAGATCAAAAACACCTCTAGGCCTAAGTGCTCACAAAATTTTAGCTCGTGACGTCAGGTATGCAGGCCTTTGCTATTTGGAGCGAAGATGTAGGAGGAGGATGCGGGTGGAAGGTTAATAGCGATCGAGGCGCAATTGGTTGCAAAGTTGCCAGACTGCTACGATAGTAGCGAATATTAGGATGCCCGTATATAAAGAATGTATCTTTTACATTACAATTTCTCCAATATTGTAAAAACATATTTCCATAAGATGTTCTTTCCTCTTTTTATAATGTGGTAGTTACCAATTTATTTATTTAATTACCTAATACTACTATCTTGTTCGTGCACTTTGCTAAAATAATCGGTGGACTCTCGATAGTCTACCGCTCCATGATCGGCGACGCCGGATAATTGGTGATTGGTGGCCCCCTCCGCCACTGCGCCCTGTGTTGGAATTCTCGAAACGGGAACAAGTAAATAAGTACATTTTAAATTTCGTGCATTATTACTAACCATCTCTCTAAATACATATATTTGTACATATGCATTAGATACATTATTAATATTATGTATCTATACCTATAAAATATAGACAGACACCTTGGTTTTACATATATATTTAAAATCATAAATATAGTCGCCGGATAATTTGCCAATCTCAATAATTGGCAGTACCGCCGGTCCCAATACTTGCCATTTATCGAGAGTCTACTGTACTTTCCTTAAGAGTCGGCAACAGCGCAAACAAAGCAAACGATTAGTTTGTGAATTTGCCGTACTTAATGGCTGCTTTAATCGGTAACGTTATTTTGTTGCATTTGTGTGAAATGGGAACAATTTATGTGTTTTTAAGTGCGTGAAACATACCGTACGTTGTATATTTAGGTATACATTTTATATTGTTAGGCGTATTTTTAAATACGTAAAACTATATATTTCGGACTTAAAGACCTATTGCTCGGCGGTTTGTGTACGGCACAGTTTATAAGTTTTTGTTCGTGTTTAATTGTATGTTTTTCTCTCGTTTTCGGGTAGTTTTATGGTAACTGACACTCAGTGTAATTATGCCTCAAAAGTGTTGCACTCCTGGCTGTAATGGAAACTATAAAAATGGCCCTAAAGTTCATATTTTCGGTTTTTCAAAGGACGTAAGTTTCCAACAAAAATGGCTAAAAGCTATACTTGATATGAATTATATTCTCCTAGGGAAATTTCAAACAGACTTTCTTGAAGATAGGTTTGGTAAATACACTGCAAATGGTAGGTGGTCATTCCTTGTTATTGAGTGGGTATTGTTCAGATACAGCCTCATTGTTTAGTGTCTAGGAGGAATATAAGTTTTTACCAGATAAATCTTAAGCCTCTCGTTCATCGAGCACACCAAAGCGGTTTCTCCTTAAAGATGTATATTAGCTTGATTGTCCTTGAGTTTTAGGATTCTGTAAAACGTAATCCAACCAAACAAAATGTTTCGAAGAGCTTGAAATCACTATAACTCTGTTATTCATTACTGTCGATGTCGTAGTCTCCATGGATTATCCATTACCATTTGTTAAATAATTTGATCATGAGCCAGGCGAATATTCACAGATTGAGTACATTGTACCTTAGAAAAATCATCTTTGAGTCGAGATTTCGGTTCCAGAAGGCATTGATGATTTGAAGGTAGGCAAATGTAAGATTTTCTTTTTAGTAACTATTACTTGAATGTTTTAACTTCGAGATTTATTTAAACCAGTAATAATGGCTCAGTCTAAATCCATGTTTTCTTGTATAAAATACACAATATCTGAACAACATATTGCTTCCTTTTTATACGTTTCGAGATAAAAATTTGCTATAAAATCACTTCACACCATTTCCAAAGATAAACGGGGCCATGGATCCATTACGTTAATTTTAGATTATTTGTTTTGAGAAATCCATTTTTTCTCTCTAAAAATTGATTTATTTTGACGATGAAATAATAATACGGGAAAATTATGAAATGGTATTATCCTCCTGCATCATTCGCTCATTTTGCTGGGTAAGCTCAACTTGACGTAGAGCTGTTCAGAGATTGCTTCATTTTTAATGCGCTGTTTTGAGGCGTGACTAGGCTAAATGGTATTACATTGAAGCAGGCCAGTTTTAAGGCGATAAAGTTTATATGGAATTAAAGGGCGACAATTTTTTAAACATTCTTTTATATGAAAAAAATCGATGTATATTAAATCATATTTTAAATTGAATACTTCTTCAAAATTAAGCTGATCTAAATGTCTTTGCAATGGCAGTAGCTTTTAAATTTAATTCACTTAATTACGAATTTTTAAATTCATAACAAGAGCTAGATCGGATATTTTGTGCCATATTGATTATAAATCTATCTCATTAATTTGATGAGTTGCAAAAAGGCTTTAGATGCAAAAGTTATAGTGTTTTTATAAATTTTATTATCGTGTCACACAAAAAACAATCAAGTTTCACACTTTTGACATATGGTATAAAGTTGTAATTTTTTAAATGGGACTCCCTATATATTGTTTTTCAGTTGTATAGAGTTGTTTTCTATCTTTTAGATCGCTGAACGCTATTGTTTTGCGTCCTTTTACAATATTTTTTTTTATTCGACAACAGTTGTAAGTAATTTTTTTTGTCTAAAAAAACTCTCTTTGATCCTACTTGATTGATTCCACTTGGAAATATATTTATAGTAAAAAGTATTGCAAGTCGACTGAAACTCTCATTCTCTTCATTCAGATATTTTCAATTTTAATTTAAGAAATTTTGCATTATTGCTTTGGTCGTTGGTCGGGAAAGCTTTGAAGTATTTCAAATAATTGCTTATACGTTATAGTTTAATAATTTCGCTCTGAAGCAAAGAAATACAAAATAATGAAATATTTATTCTTGTGTGACTAGAACAAGCTTTTTTCATAAAAAAAATAAATTAATAATTTACTTTTCCTTAATCATTAAAATTAAAAATCACTGTAATCTCCTGGACTATCGTGTTAAAAAAGAAAAAAATAATTTACAAGAAAATTAGGTAATTTCTCGGAATTTTCTACGAATTTATGCAATTATAAAATAAGTATTTTAATAAATATACAGTAAAAATATTGTGTGAATCCTTTAACCAATTTTAAAATCGCCCAAATGGCCAAAATTTAATTAAATATAAAAACATGCAGCAAATTCAAGTAAGATTTTTTCCCGATCTCTTTTGTCAGAATCGTAATGTATTTGTAGTCGGAAATATGGTGAAATCATTAACAAAAGTGTTATTATATTACGAATTTGTAATTATGATTTGATAAATATATCAATCTTTTACATTTTTAGTCACCACCGCTATGCAATTAGCAGAAAAATCAAAATCTTTTAAATATTAGTAATTATACCTTGAGTATTGTTATCAATAGCTAATTAAAAACGTTAATAGCCAATTGAATACAAATTTTATCAACATATTTATCTGGTGAAAGTAATAAGGCTAATAAAAAAACATAACGTAAGATTGACAGGGCACTGCAAACAATTCAAAAGATATAATTGTTTTTTTCAAAGCCACCTAGAGTACTAGAGTGTTGTGTAAATTTCGTCATAAATATGATTAAAAAATACCGCAAACCAATATATCGTTTCTGGGCAGCTTTTATTGAAATTCGACATGTGTACGGCGAGAGTCCGCCAACCGTTACCAAGCAATCAAGCAAAAACTTCGATTCCTTCCTGAACATGCACATCAAAGCTGCCGCGGTTGAGTGGTTCGTTTTATCGTATAGTTAATGTTGGGTGGAACAAATATGGGGGGAATCATAAGTGCCAGTTCGTTCAAACACCTTCCGTAGTAGTATCTGTAGTAAAGAGATAGGTCCACCACTTTTCTTCGATGTTCAAGGCTATCAAGGTAGGTATTTAGTCAACTCTGAGTAACCAAAAGACGAACTGATCTCCTCTATATGGAGTCCAATATCTTGCGCAAGTGTTTGGGTGCCTATCCCCACACATAAAAACAGTATTTCAGAGATAATCTTACCTGGGCTTTATAGAGCAGTAAGAGCTGATGAGGTTAATACAACTATTTTGCTCTATAGAGTGCTCCTAGCTTTTGTGCTGCTGCCTTGTCGATATTGGTGACATGATTTTTCTACGTTGATGGCCAGCAGGCCTATGGATGAGGCCAGAGTCAGTGTTTGCCCTGTCATTGATTAGCCAGGTCCTGCGGTGTTTGCTTTTGTGGATTTTATGCCAAATTTCGAGGTAAAATTTTACTTCTAGCATATCGATGCGTATAGTAGATTGTTTTTGCCTGAAATCACATTTAAAATGATTTAAAGATGGAAAAATCGGACAGAAATTTTCACTTCTGTCCTGTAGTTTTTATGCAAACACCGTTTTTTTCTTCATGGAAGTTTTATGTTAAATATAAACGTTATATCGAAAAATCATAGGCTAGATTCTAGGTAATACTTAATAAAAATCGGTAAATTTAACATATTATCTAGAAAAATGCAACTATGCAGGATATTGTACGGATTTTTTTTAATTTTAAACATGCCTGCCTCTAACACAATGAAATACAGGAATAGGCAATAATAGTTTTAAAAAATCTCTAAATATATGTGGATATGCCTTGACTGTATAGGAATTTTAGAATACCCTGTATAAGTCCCAATTAATTTTAAAATACTTTTATGGGTCTATTACTTACAATTTTTAACCTATGTTAATTTATTTTTTTATGAAATTTTTGCTATGCGATTTTTTGAGGATTTATATTTCTTGACAATGGTGAAATAAAGATATAGAGTAGCTTATATAAATTCACCCTAAAATTTGGGAAAATTTTAAAACCGTATTTATATAATCTGATTGATTTGGCATCTGCACTGAGTACTCTGTATTTTTGTCGGTAGGGAAGCCTAGTCTAACAAAGAACGTGGGAAAATAAGAACCAGGGTAGAATTATCATCTCAAAACAAGCCCAATAATTTTGAAAACATATTTAAATGGTTCTTAACTGCCATATTTATATCCAAAATAATTTATAACTTCATATTATAGAATTTCTCATTTTTATTAAAATGCTATTTTTGAATTTACAAAATTTAGATGGTGCATCATAAGAAATCGCTTTTTGGATTAACTTTAAGTTTGTTATATTGTAATATATTATTTTTCTTGTAGACAAGGGTTAATATTAAAGATTGTTGATGATAACAACAGTCTATTGTGAATATATTTTCTTTTAATCCCAAGTTCCTATTATCCCGTTTTTTTTGCGGATTTTTTGAGGAAATAAAAACTTGGATCTGTGGCACAGCTTATTCACTACCAGCTAGTCATCTTGCGGCGTGGCGGCATCTTTTGATTTGGAAAAGTCAAGTGAAAATTTTAGAAAAGGGCCATGACTTAATATTGTTTTAAACGTCTGGGCATCTGAATAATACTTTTGACAGTTCCTTTAATTTAAGATATGCTGTTTTATCGTCTAAAATCCGTTTAAAAACGATTTTAAATGGCAAAATTGTATAAAAATCCGAAATTTCCGGTCTTCTTAGAGCGATAGCCGTGGCTTCGGACGAATTTGTCGTGGAGTTTGAAGCGAAAATTCACATTAAACTCAGTTAGTTCCGTGTCATTACATTGCCTTGAAAAATCACGAGACCGTGGAACTGACCAGGTACGCGCAGTGCCCGACACTCCAACTTTCCGATTTCGGTAGAGATGAATAGCTGGTAGTGAATAAGCTGTGCTTGTGGGTAATAAGAACTTAGCAAAATTCAACAAAACGATCATTTTTCTTACAGCTTATACTTGGAACCATGCTTTTGAGGAAAAGTGAATTAATGCTTCATTTTTATGCACCCATAGAAATCGGGACATACCCTTTCTACGTGAATGAGCTTCATCTTATTCGATCAGCGTATAAAATGTTTAAGATCCAAAATATGGATCCATATGCCATGTAAACATATTTTGACACAAACAGTCTCTCTTCTTAAGATTTTTCTTTGTGTATTATTTTTAAGTTATTGATTTAAAAAATAACAAATATTCTGTTGTTTGTTTAAAGTTATATATCATCAAAATAAAGAAGTTAAAACTAAAGAATTCAAACAAAAAATTAAATCTTTTGAAAAATAAAATGGACATCATTGCAATTTTAAGATGTTACTTTTTTCTTATAGTTATAGATCTTTTCTTAAAACTTTTAACACATAATAAAAGTTACGTATTTAACAAACCTCATAGTAAGTAAGACCTCATAATTGCTATATTTTTCAAAATAAATATTTACAAGATTAACAAACCAATATGATTTTTATTTTTTAACAGCTAATAAATATAGTACGGCGGTTAGTCAGCGATATTGGGACCAACCTTGCATTTTTGAGTAGAGCATTGAGATTGGGCACAGTGGTAGTACATGCCCATACCTCACTTTTAAGAAGTGGAACCAAGTTTGCAACCACGGGAGAGCGGCGGTATGGCGGGTTGCATATCTGCCAAAGGCAAATTTGAGAAAATCGCTAAACGAACACACCCGACCGTTTCTATGGGTGAATATTACTCACAAATATTACGGGAGGTGTTCTGACACGTAACTGGACCATGTGCCAGTCGCGTGGTGGCAAGTTGCCTACCCTCTAGGTGCAGAAACTAATAAAATCGATTTTGTAGTGCTAAGCTGAATATTGTAAGCTTGGGTTCTTAATAAAACTCCAACAATTCTGGTTTCAGTACCCTTTTTTAATGTCAACAGGTACAATTGACAATGACTGACTTCTCGAATGTCGCTTTGCCTTTTCTAACCTTGTTTGTTGTCGTTCTGAGGGCGGGTTGCGCCTTGTCGCATAACTCTCGCTTATCCTGAAATAAGGTCTATTTGCCATAGAATCAATTGTTATAACAATAATCTTAATTATAATTAAACTTTAGTTTAGTATAAGCGATAGACATGCAAAGAGGTGCAGTCCGCCTTGAAGTCTCCCAATTTTCTAGTATAAGGTAAGTACCCTTGTCTCCCAATTTAGATCGGAAAAACCTTTACCAGCTACTGAGACTTATCACCGCAGACAGGAGCAGATTACCACAATTAATCAAGACCTGGAGAAAGTTAAAATTTTAGGCGACAGAAATTTGGTCCAGTTCAATGCAGCAAAGACCCAAGCAGCCACGTTTACCAAGAGGGCCAATACGGCGAGCCCTGACATCATTATGGCAGGATCGACCATTCCTTCATCCTCGGCAATCGGACTGCTGAGTGTCTCGGTTACCACCAATATGTCCTGGCATGACCACATTGCTAACATCGCAAAATCAGCCTCCCAGAAGCTTGGTGCGCTATTTCGCAACAAAAAACTGTATACACCGCTGCAGTTGCTCTTGCTCTACAAAGCGCAAATAAGACCGTGCTTAGAATTTTGCCCACACATCTGGGGTGCCGCACCAAAGCACACCCTAAAGCTGCTTGATTCCATTCAGAAGCGAGCTGTACGTCTCATCGGCGACCCGGAGTGGACCCGGAATCTGGATAGTCTGGAACACCGCAGACATGTGGCCGAGATGTCACTGTTTTACAGACCCTTTCACGGCAGATGTTTCCAGGATTTGGCCCACCCCTGGCAACGCCTGCCAGACAGTCGCGACGGACGGCGGAAGTGCACCAGTTCGTCGTAAAACTGGAAATACCTAGAACATCGCTTTACAAGATCTCCTTTCTCTTGCGCACTGCATCACTGTGGAACTAACGCCCAGGACATCTGTTTCCCCCTACGTACCACCTACAACTATTTGAGAACCGTGTCAATCAACATCTTCGCACACGCACCGGTCGTCGAGAGCCATAGGATCTCCCTTTAGTGTGTGCCACTGCCATAAAAAAAATCGGTCATATCTTTTTTGACAGGTTTAGTATCATGAAAGATTTAAATGTCTTTGTTGAAGAGCAGCAGAATAGAAAGCGAAGTAGGGACGCTATTGACTGGTCTCTGTATACTGTATCAGAAATCTTAGCAGGGAGAGGACCTCATCGATCCATTACTAGACAAGCCAGCAAAGATAAATGCAGGAATTACTACCCTGGGTAGGAATCTAAAAGCTTACCAGAAACTAGGGAATATTCGGCGTAATGCCAACGCGGATGCGTTAGATGCGGGCCTTTGCATTGTGCATAATTAAAGAACCAATAACCCAAAATGTCACGCGCTGCTTCGTACCTTGCTATTCAACCAAGCTCGCTAGAACTTAGAGAGATATTCAGATTGGTTGTCAAGAAAATATCGAGCCATCCGTCAAGTTAGCTACACGAAGCTCAAAGAGGTGACATCAGCTAATGACAAGATAGAATGAATTTTCTGTGTCAAGCACGGGCCAACAGTCAATCCAACTCATAGACTGACTTTCACAGAAACTAGAAATGCGATAGAAGCCGCTGCAACCAAGAAACTAGACAGTAAAATTTTAGTCGCACTCCCGGGTTGGCAGGGGCTCGGTGTATGGTACCGCAACAACTGTCGGACAAAGTATATGCGAGACTTAAAAACTTACTCAAGTCTAGGCAAGAAATCGGAGCAGTTAGCTAAAGCACGAGACGTTGCACTTGAACAAGTGATCAAGCAAAAAAATACTGAAAAGGAAAGCAGTGAAGATGCACTTGCATTTCTGTTGGCTGATCTTGTCCGCAGTCATGCCGACAAATTGCTTAAGGAAAGAGTGAGTAACGGGTTTGTACACTCCAACGGCTTTAAGGAAATGCTGCTTAATTATGAGGGCTTCATACGAGGAGCAGAAGGCCAGACAAGCGATCTACCCAATCCGGAACCAGCCATCACCGTCAGTGTGCGACTGGAAAGCCGGCTCGGAAGGATGGAAGCTGCTCTATAGAACTAAGCCTATAGCACAAGAGGCTTGTAAAGAAACGCCGGTCTCATGTAAATATAAAAATAAATGCGCTTGGAAATGCAACTACGCTAAATCTAAAGTCCGTTGATATGAGTTTTGTTGTTGCCTATGCCCTAAGAACCTTGATTAATACCAAAAATGTGTCAAAGTCTGATATTTATGACTCCAATTTCTGATGTAGGTAATAGATTTAGTATTATTACATTCCGTGATTACATTTAGTACAATGAATAATATTATCCATTTAATAACGATATGGAATTAATGCTAAACGCTTTAAATGATGCTGTTAAACTGTTTGTTTGTAATAAATAGGGCTTTTCTTAATCTTTTAGTTTTCTATTCACCTTACAACCGAGGTAACCTAAAGTTAACTATTTTGATATTATTATATTTATGAGCATACCGATTTAAGAACGTGTATGGGTCCATTCGGACCTGATTTATTTATATTTTGTTTGTGGAAATGGAGTCACTCACAAAAATCCCTAGCTTAACACTACAAAATTGATTACATTAGTTTCTGCATCTGAGGGTAGGCAATCTGCCACCACGCGGCTGGTACTTACACCAGTTACGTTCCAGAACATCTCTTGTAATATTTTTGATTGATACTCACCCATAGAAGAGGTCGGGTGTGCTCGTTTAGCGATGTTCTCAAAATTGTCCCAGGTAGGTATGCAACCCGCCATACCGCTGCTGTCCCGTGGTTGCAAACTTGGTTCCACTTCTTAAAAGTGAGGTATGGGTATATACTACCACCATATATATATAAACTAATATATCGCTAATCCAAACCAAAAATTGAAGCCACAACTAAAAGACGGAGCTATTTAAAACTCGCATAAGTCGGTCTTTGTCATTCAGTAAGTTCATACTGCGCAATCGTTAGAAACGCTCTGTGATTAGTTGAAAATATATGTAACAGCCAATAAAGTTATCCCTCTGATTGGCGGTAGTTTATTGGATTTAAATTATTGCCGCTTGCAGAGGTTATTTTTTAAAGCGGATATGCTTATTTGCTGTTTATTTTCAAAGCACAAAGACTCTAAAAATGTCTAAAAACAGTTTTAAATTGAAATTACAATTTAATGTGCACAAGATACGATACGATTCACACGACACAATAAAACACAGATGGATCGATAAACGGAACACGGGTCGGGGCACGGCCACCTATACGACAACCAAATTGATGGTCGATTTATTTGTTTACATTAATATTTTTCAGTCAGTTTTTTCAATTATTTTATAACGTGTAGATATTATAATTATATTTCGAAACGGTTTCTTGTGGGAGATTCCATGTAAGCTACCTAGATGTCCTTCATATTTAAGTAAAGATGATGAAGAGAATGTCCACACTAAACGCAGAAAGATCAGATTGAATGTTGAGAAATGGAAAGGGGCTATTGCCTCGGCTATTGCTGAAAGTTTAGATAGAGCAACTACTTACAACGAAATGAAGCAATATCTTTTACTGCGCTACATGAAGCTGATATCAAGATTAATGAACTCGAGGATGGATAGTTGAAAGGAAAAGGAAACTTGTCCTTTTTCTATTTAAATGAACCAGCTGAAGGGTACCCAAGTGTGCAAATGTCTGTGTTTCTGTCAGGTCAGAAGACTTGAAGTGTTTGTGGGAAATTTGTTCATTAAAAAAACATTGTGTTCGGACAAGTCTGATATAAAACTATCAGTACGTGCGGGTTGAGTATATTAAGTACTTTAGATAAAGTGCTTCATGAAGCCAAAATATTTTTGATTGGCAATAAAAATGAAGATGATATAACATCAACTATAGAACTGTAACTTTAGTAACTATTGTATTTTGTAATTGTATGTGTATTTGGGCAACCCTTGGTCTGTTGTGGCTCACATCTGTAGATACCACTAGGCCAGAGGCTTAATCCCTTTCATGTAATCGAATAGCTGTCTGGGGGTGGAGAGTTTGTCTAGTTTTTTCCATTGCCAGATAGCATAAAACATGCTCCATTGTTTCTTTGCAATCCAAGCACAAGCGGCATCCCGTTTCTTTGGAAAGCCGTATATCTTGTTCATGTGACGAACTAACTAGATAAGCACTTGTATTTTTACTAAAATGGCTTGCATGAAGATTAGAATTCAACAGTGTCTGTCTAGAACAGCTAGTAAAATTGAGCTGCTTCGAAACCTTCGGTTTGCTTTTGTTGTTGCAATACTTATTGGTTCATACAACTGCTTTGCATTTTATTCACAGTACTTATACAACATAGAAAAATCACTGCTTTTTGTATTTTTATATGTGATATTTGTTTTACTTAACATGATCTAAGCTAATTAATCATTTTATTTTATCATGTATTCTGTTATTGCTACTTAAAAAGATTGTGCTTGAGTACGTACTGAATAGGTGAACTAACTAATATACCATACACTATATATAGCTTTTATTTTTTGTTACTCTGAGAAATCTACTTGAATACTTATACGTAAAATACTGCCTTTTGCAACTGCTTTGATCTTGGGCTACATATTTCATTTAACTGTAATCACATTTGTTATTAACTAATCACATAGTTTATATTATTAATACATACATATTATCAAAAATGGAAATTATAAGCCAACAAGCATAAAACAAAGCAATTATGTTATTCAGATATTCCGTTCATCTACTACTCGTAA
The DNA here is from genome assembly GCA_016904865.1 of Pissodes strobi. Taxonomy (NCBI): domain Eukaryota; kingdom Metazoa; phylum Arthropoda; class Insecta; order Coleoptera; family Curculionidae; genus Pissodes; species Pissodes strobi. Next base: position 581,577 of record MU182054.1, read on the forward strand.
CTTTAGTTTATCCCTATCTTTGATATGATTTTTATTTCATGTCTATATTTCTCATATTTATTTTTATAATTATTAAACTTGTGTCCAGTTTTACCATATTGTCTTATTTTAAGATTAAAGGGAAGCACTAGGTAGTAGAAGGGCAAGATTTGCTGCTTCATGGCCTTGTATAGGTGGCCGTGGTCGGGGTCGGCCTCGGCCAGTTTAATGCGCGACAAACGGACCAATAAGAACGTTCCGTACAGAGCGTGCGCACAAACAACTTCCTGAATGACAAAGATAGACTTATGCAAAATTGATATTCCCCTCTTTTAGTGTTGACTTCATTTTCCACTCATTGTCCAAATGACGGTTTAGCAGTATATTTCTTTTTAAGTATATGACTACCACTGTGCCAAATCTCAATGCTCTACTCAAAAATGCAAGGTTGGTTTGACTAACCGCCGTACTAATACCTTTTGAACCGTTTGAGCCATTTTGCAGATTTTTTGAGTGTAATAGGAGCATTTTATAGATTAGTACCTATTACCCTTGGCATCTTTATATAACAAACGCGTAGCCTAATTATTAACAATAAGAGGGTAATAAGAACATCATGGTGGGTTAATAAAAACTTGGTTTCATTGTCTTAAATAGGATTCAGACCCTGGTATTTTGGGCTCACAAGTAACACATTACTGTATGTAAAGTTGTGGGTATAGGATCACAACTTTACATACATTAAATTATTGAGGACATAATATCGCTACAGTATAACATATTACCTTGCAGTTTTACGGATACTTTCGTATTACGCTTATATTCTTTTAATTCCACAATAAAAGTCAAACCATCAAAATTTTGAACCTTATGACCCCAGGCTCCCCTGCTTGACGTTTATACTTATTGTTTTTCCTCTATTTTTTGGGATAAGGAGGTAAAAATCTTATTTCAAACACCTCGTACAGTATGTACAAGTGGTATTTTTTCTCGTGCGAATTCAACAAAATATAAAATGTAGATTAGATGTTTAGATAAATGAAAAACATAACTTTCTAAAAATTCGTTTATTTTCACTGTATAAAAGTACACAAAATTGTGATTACATAGTAGGAAAAATGCTCGATTTTTCCATATGTAGGTATATTTTGAAGAATGCAAAATATGTATGCATTTTTTAACAATAATTACACACTCATCAAGAACACTTAATAAATATACGTCAATATACTAACATAAATACTACGGAATGACTAAATTACTATACAATCGAACATACATAATGACAGACACATGAATTATTATATATTATTTTATATACAGCGTGTTTAGAAAATTTGGACGATATTAAAAAAGCTAGGTTTTTGTGATAAATTCTTAAGAAAACATATCTTGATAAAATTTGATGCATGAAGAAGAACATCATTGAAAGGGTCCTTTTAAAATATGATTTACAGGTAGTTTAAAAATAAAATATTTAAAATGAAATACAGTTGGAACAGAAGTAAATAATAAACGAAACAAAAAAGTCCGAAAACAGCCAATTATTTCATATATAGTACAAGTTAGAGAAAACATATTTAGATAACATTTTAAAGGTTTAAAAAAATCTATAATATGAGACCAATATTAAATATACAGGGTTGCTTGAGATGAAGAAGGGGTTAAGCAAAAGCTATTTTTTAATTATTAAATTTGTATATTTTATCGGGCATTCTCAGCAAATTTGATATAGCATTCTTTAAACTTCAATTCAACTGTATGCGATATTTGTATAATAATGACGTATTAGAAAATAAGCAAAACTTAGGAAAATATTGCATATTTTAAACTGGATTTTAATTCGTATAAAGAAATATATCCTGGTGTATTGAGCAACGACCGAAACTGAGTAATATCTCGGTAAATGACGCTTATTTTGAATTTAGTTACTATGCACTGTTAAAAGTGCAGTAGATCTCTAAAAATTGCTCAGCCTCCGAGGAATACGAACAAATAGAAAATGTCATAAGATAAGAAAGCACGTCCAATAAATTGAAAGTTAAAATCACTTGATCCAGGGTATATTTGTATTGGTACTTATCCTTCACGAACATTTTTAGCAAAACATTTTTTTTTAGAAATTGATAATATCGTACAAACTTTCTTCACATCCTATATAATTATTTTACTATTTGGTAATATATTATTGCACAATCCAGCCCAAATAAATATTCTACTTATACAAGCTAGAAAAAGGGCATTGATGATATTGTATTTTATATTTTTGGTTTTTACTATCTAGGA
>MU182054.1:588841-613836 GCA_016904865.1 Pissodes strobi
AGACTTAATGATTGGAATTAAACATAATTCTGCTTTTGAAATACGATTCAGAATTATTGTTAATTCTGAATTTAGGATACGAAATTAAATGGTATTCTGATTAAAGAGTTTTGCCTTAATTCTGATTTTCAAAATGAATTAAGTTTAATTACAACTCAAAATATGCTATCTTCTGAATTTGGAACTTGAAATTAAGTGTATTTTTGATTTGAAAACTCTGGCTTAAGAAAGTGTTTGCCTAATTCTAAGTTTGAAACTAATAATCAAGTCTAATTAGACGTTTTAAACATAGAATTATGAAATTTTCTTATTTCTGGGTTAGACTCGGCAATAGGCAAGATTTGATTTTGAAATTGAGTTAAGGTTAATTCTAACTCCAAAACTTAAAATTAAGCAAAATTCTGACTTTTCAAACACAACTAAGAATTTTTCCTTAATTCTGAATTCGAAATACGAAATTAAGTGTATTTTTTACTTGAAAACTCTCGCTTAAGAATTTTTGCTCAATTCTAACTTTGAAACTGAGAATGAAATATAATTATAAGTTTTAAACAAAGAATTACGGAGTTCTCATCTTTCTTGATTTGAAACGCTTCAATAAGCTTAATTCTGACTTTATAATGGGTTAGACGTATAATTCTGAGTTAAGGATGTTTCTTACTTCAGGGTTTGAAATTGGATAAGCTGACTTAAACTTTAAAGCTGAAAATGAGGTCTAATTCTTAATTTTAAACAAATAATTAAGGTTTTTTCTATTTCTGAAACTCGACAATTCTGACTTTGAAACATAGAATAAAATCTAATTCTGACACTGAAACCCGGAGTTAAGGTTTTTTTTATTCATTTTGATCTTTAAACTGTTAGTTTAGGTCTCTGATTCCAAAATTCCGAAGTAAGCATAATTCTGACCTTTCACTCACGATTTTTCTTGATTCTAGATTTAAAACTCGAAATTAAGTATAATTCTGTGTTAAAAAAATAGTTTTTTTTTAATCCTAAATTTGAAACTGGAAATTAAGTCTAATTCTGGAGTTGTAAACTCAGAAAGAAGGATTTTTGATATTTCTCGTCTAACAAACCCAAACTCGAAGTTAAAAGTTTTTCTTTAATTTTGAGATTGAAACATTAAATTAATATTAATTTCGACTTTGAGACATGATATTAAAGTTTTTTCTTCACTTATGGTTTTAAAACCCCAAACCAAACTTAATTCTGACTTCAAATTTCGGAATTAAAGATTTGCCCTTAATTCTATACTTCAAGCTCGGAATTTCCTAATTCTAACTTTGAATCTAGAAACTAAGCCCAGTTCTGCCTTTCAGATTCCGAGTTAAAGATTTTTTTTTCTTTCCGAGTTTTAAAGACAGAATTAATGACAAACATGTTTAAATTTGTTTTACGTCTTCGTAATATACTACCCAATATTCAAATCATTATTTTTAATGGCCTGTATTATCTTTAACCTGATTTTGGGTTTTCTAGACATTATTTATTGAAACGTGTATTACCCCCACTTTGAAAGAGTCTACCTAATCACTTGATTAGGACAAGACATGTTTGCAAATCTCAGGTTTCAATATGTCTTTATAGAATACAAATATAAATTGGGTACTTTGTATGGTACCGCTCTGTAAATATTTTGTTGTAAATCCACAAGTGCCAAAGATCGACGCTGGCGACGCTAATCATTAAACTTGTTTATTTCTGCAGCCCAGTAAAACGTAGATTTAACAACACGTAGATATTATATTTCTTACAGAAAATAGCTACTGAATATTTCTAAACCATACGCTATATTATAAATTAATATTTGCATCATATTTTAATACCCAAGTCGACCGTTTTGTATTTTCTCCAATGCTTATTCTAAAGCATTTTCAAATCGCGATCGCCGGGGTGCATTTTTGGCAAAAATTAAGTACTAGCTGCCATGGAGGACACTTAATATCCATATTTCTAAAAATAGTTAAATACATAAGCACCATCATTGAAATCAGCCATACACAATTATTATTATATAGTTGTAATAAATACCTAACAATTAAGTATCATAATATTTTAATAAACCTAAAAATAAATATCTTTCAACTATAATTGACTATATATTCTAGTTACGTAACACAATACTTCGTGATTTTTTATATAATATCTATGTGGCAAGTTAGGTTACTGCATGCGAGAAACATATTGACAATGATAATATAAAAAAAATTGTTTTCTTATTACAAGTTTTCAAATAATTATATTGTTCGTAAATGTGTGCAGCAAATTTAGAAAAGTAATCGGTTACGATGTTAAGCGACATCATGTACGAGGACATGAAAATTACTTTTCTAACATGTTGCGTAAGTATACTGTTTTTTCGCATTTTTACGGAAATTGAAGATGTGCTCTATACTACAGGGTGACCATATTATTCAGATTTTGAAATGGTGAAATTTAAAAAAATAGAAAAATAAATGCAGCAGTGGAAGGAAGCCTCTTCGAGCTTACCTCCAATAAAGTCCAAAAAATTACGAAAAGTTGTTGCAGTTTATATTGCAAATGCAGAATATAGAAAATGGCCAAGCGAGTGACCGAAATCCTAATACCAGCCGACTTTGTTGGGAAGGTAAAATTAATACATTATATTTTTCCTTTTACGAATATTTTAGATATTCCTTAATCATATTCGTTTACTTTATATATAGTTGTGCCATGTGATTTATTTGCTATTCTTGTTTTGCTTTATTAATTTTTAACTTTAATTATTTCACTGATTTCGACTATTTTTCTTTTGTTTTCTATTATTGACATTAATTTGAAGCGATTTTTAAGACTAAATCTCTTAACCATTTTTGTTTACTTTATACAATTTTGCCATGTGTTTAATTTGTTACTCTAGTATGCTTTATTAATCTTTAATCATAATTATTTCACTGATCGACCATTTTACTTTTGTTTTTAATTTTAAATCAATTTGAGGCGATTTACCATTTTTGTTTACCTTATACAATTTGTACCATTATTTGTTGTTCTGGTATGCTTTATTCATTTCTATTCCAAATTATTTCACTGTTTTCGACAATTTTTCTTTTCTTTTCATTAATTAAAATTAAATTGAAGCCATTTTTACGAATATTTTACATATTCCTTAGCCACACACACAAGTTGTGTCATGTGATTATTTGTTATTCTGGTATTCTTATGAATTTTTAATCGTAATTATTTCGACTATTTTTCATTTTCTTCCTTTTATTAAAATTTAAGTGTACCTAGTGATTTTTACCAATATTTTAGATACTCCTTAGCCATTTTTGTTTACTTTTTATAATCTGTGCATTTTTGTTTTTTTTTTGTTATTCTGGTATTTTTTTATAAAGTATGCTGCAAATCAATGAAAATGTGGACATTTCAAAATATACAATGACTTTGGCAACGAAAATTCTAATCAAAATTTTAGTCAAGATTCCTGATAATAATATTTTCTTAATGTAACTGGCCTTTATGTGGGAATGTCGGCGTTATAGGCCACCAGGGTGCTGGACCTACAACAAAACCGTACTTGATACATCCATTTTTTTTTTATACTTTTCTAGGATAAAGTTCTACCATCAAGAGCAAATACCATGAAAATATTTTTTGGAATAAATTGCTGTTCACTTGAAATGCAATTTTTAGTCAAGTTTTTGAATTCGAGTCTATGCATGGGGAACTCGTAAACCGTAAGAGATACAGTATCCGCCAAATAGAGGCAAAATTGCGCGTTTAGGTGCCTAACAATATATATTTTTAAATTCCGAATATTTCCGGAGATATCCGGAAAAACCCGAAATATTGAAAAATGGTTTTATTTTTTGCTGAGCTTATTTAAAAACGGATTTCAAATTAAATTGCACTTTTGCATTGCCACTTTTTCTGCTCTGTCCAATGGTGGTATCCAGTTTGGAATCCGATGTTTGGTCTTCAAGAAGACATCATCAACTTTCTCTTTTAAAATATAAAATTTATTTTTTTTATCGTTTTTCAGATGATATATGTTTTTTTTTTAATTAATTTTTTTATTTTAATTTTAATTTTTTTTTTGAAATTACTTATTTTGCATTGGCGTAATTTTAAATAGTGTAAGTTACTTCTGGAATTTTTACATTCTATAAAAATAGTTAAATTTGTTTTTTGTGTTAAATGGAAAATTAAAACCATTATTTTTAATAAAAATAAAAAATGGTAAAATTAGATAAACAGCTTAATTTTTATTGCCCCAAAGCAAAGCAAATAATGAAGAAAAATGTAAAAATTAAATTTAAATAATATTAAAAAAAATAAAAACATAATTATATTTATAACGCCAACATCATCTGAAAAACGATAAAAAAAATTAAACTTCGTATTTAAAAAAGAAAGTTAATGATTAACCCTCGAAGACGAAACATCGTATTACAAATTGGACACCACCATTGGATAGAGCGCAAAAAGTGGCAAAGCAAGAGTGAATTCAATTTGAAATCCGTTTTTAAATAAGCTCAGGAGAAAAATAAAACGATTTTTCAATATTCCGTTTTTTTCCCGGATATCTCCGGAAACACTCGGATTTTAAAACTTTATAAACGGCATATTGTTAGGCACTTAAATGCGCAATTTTGCTCTAATTTGATCGAAACTGTTTCCTTACGGTTCTCGAGTTCCCCATACATAGACTTGAATTCGAGCCGCCCTATATTTCCAAAGCAAAAAAAAAGATTTTTAATGCGGTTTTTAGCGTGGTATCAGTTATAAAACAATTTCTTGAGACCGAAAGAAACTGTGACCTTCATCTTAATAGTATCCAGCAAATGTTGCTCTATTTTTATGTCAGTGGTCATTTTTTGTACGCTAAATGCGGCCACTTATATTATTTGCAAGATATATATAGTTTAAAAGAAAAGATAAATCCTGCAGAATACGAGTCTTTCACAGATGGTGGGTGCTTCACAATTAGACGTTATGACAAATTTTGGTGTGGCACATGGTCAGACATGGTAACTGTGCAGTCATTAATGCGAATGATTGAAACCCTAGGTGGACTTGCTCGTGGGCGCGGAGTCCAACCGTACTTTCCAGGTAGACTATGGAAACATCATTCTTGCACAATATTTGTGACGTGGTTGAAAAATTTTGCAATACAGATTTTAGCATTTCAGAACAGCATGTTGAATTGAGAAGTTCACGATTAATCGTGGTAATAATGACGTAAAAACATTCATGGATTGGTTCTCTCAATATTCGCCTTTCCTGAAATGAGAGAACTCATGCCAATCATTGGTGATGAAAGCATTAATTGTCACATGCCACAAGAACTTAGCACTAAGGGTCTCTTAAGAATCATCGATCATGACTTTCATACTGTAAAATTTAAGCGAGCCGACAGAGTGAAATCACTTGCCATTCTGAACACAGGTGTACGTATAGAAAAAGAAGTAGTGCCTGTAAACCCCTTTTTGATTTTTCAAAGAATGTGTATGTGCAAAGAACTCGAATAATACCTTTGGTACGAGCTTGCTCCATGCCGTTTAATACTTTTGAATGAAAGATACGTACGCAAAGGCGTAAAGTCTTCCCTTTATTTAGCTTTTGAAGAACGTGCTACTAACGTTGATTAAAGAAACCTTATACATGTCATAGATGGTGGATATTTAGTGCATCGTGTTGTCTGGAATCACGGAGACTCACTTGCATCTATCTGCAACAGTTATGTTTCTTTGGTTAAGTTAGATTATGGAACCAATGCCAATGTCATATTTGATGGTTATCCTGACGATGTTAAAAATTAGGGCACAAAATACATGGAGATATCACGATTATCACGAATGCATGCTTCAACAGAAATATTGTTTGACTAGGCGATGATTCCGAATGCATCGTAAGAAAAGCTTCTAAGTAACGATAAAAAAAATCGTTTAATTGCATTATTCATGAAAAAACTTGAAACTGCTAATATAATGGTAAGGCAAGCCACGGAAGATGCGGATAGGCTCATAATAAAGAGCAATAAGCATGCCGTATTTGTTTGACTATTTGTTTGTTGGTGAAGATATTGATCTTTTGGTCATTCTGACAGGTATATCAACACAAGCGAACATCAGTTTCCTTAAACCGGCGAAAGGTAAGATTTTGCAACATATGTATTCAATAAACAGCAGATAAAGTTGTTGCAGAAAACATACCATTCTTGCACGCATTTAGCGGCTTCGATACGACGTTATGTCTTTTTAATCAGGGAAAGCTGGGAAAAGACATTAATTTTGACGAAGTTGTAAAAGCGTTTAAAAAAAAGGATGCTGACAAAGAGGTTATAGCTAAAGCTGGACATACTTTAGGAAATTAGTATACAGTAATAAATTTAATATCGCGTCACTGCCTCCTGCAGAAGCCGTAGCAAGACAACATTCTTTAAGAACGTATAATAAGGCACAGCAATGGATTGGCAACGAAAAACCTGCAGAACAATGGGGTTGGAAGAAGAACAAAAATGGCCTTGTCCTTGTGCCTACACTCCAAGTACCTTCTCCAGAAGTTCTCCTTCGACTGATTTTTTGCAAATGCGAAAAGGGATGTCGGGGAGCATGCGGGTGTAGAAAGGCATGGCTCAACTGTTCTTTAATTTGCTCAAACTGCAATAACATGTCTCTAGTTTTGAAAAATAGTGATGAAGATGAAGACGAAGATACTGATGTAATCTCAGACTGCTTAATTAAACTGATGCAGACAGTAGAGAAGAATCTACTGCGCTAGTGATTCTGAAATGTGACAATGTTGTGCAGAGGGATATGTTGGGGACAGTATTTAGGTACAAATAATGTTTAATGAAGCAGAGGTAGGTCGTTCGATTATTTCTTCTGTACAAAAAACCCTTTATCATCAGGTGAGTTTTTGTTCTTATTCTTTGAATTGTAGTCAGCGCGCTGGTTAGTGTACTTGTGCCCTATAACTACCAACCTGGTTCTGTATGAAACTACTATGCTGGCGGGAGGCTCTAAGGTTGACGTTGTCTATGCAGATTTTGAAAAGAAATTTGCCAGGGTAAACCGCAATTTTTTTTGGTCAAGTTTCAGGCAACTGGGTTTGATGATATATCATTGAAGTGGTTTGAGGGTAAAAATTGGTTATATTTTCTCGAGTAATATTGCAGTCATTTCAGGGATCTCACAGAGTGGTTGCTACTCACCGCTACTATATAATAGGTTCGCCAATGGATTGTGATTTCCTTGTTATCTACGGATGACATGAAAGTTATTTAGGCTGAGTATGGCCACCAATTTGCAGGATAACCTGGAGTGCTTTGTTCAGTGGTTCCAAGAATAATTGTTTTATATAATACCAAAAAATTAATTTATTAGTTTTTGCAAGGGTCAAAATAATACAGGCACTTCCTTCATTCCGGCTGGGAATACTATAAGAAATTGCCATTGCTCAATCAAGTAAATAATATAGGTATCGTTTTTGAAGGAACGTTACGTTTCGTTACCACTATTTTACTTGAAATACGTTGCGGATATTCGGTTTTGTTTTTAATTTGGCATATGGTAGGGCCAAAGTAGGATAGGCACTTCCTTCCTTCCGGCTAGGAATGCTAAAATAATTTATCATTGCATAATCAGGTGACGAATTTTGGTGTTACATTTCGTTACCACTCTTCATATATTACTTCGAAGGCGTTGCAGATGTTCGGTTTTGTTTTAAATTGGCACGTAGTCTTTCTGTGAGGGCATTGAAACTCTTTACTGTCATCTGGAAAAAGCTTCGGGTGTTTGGACACCCTTTTATGATATTCACACAAGTAATTTTTAAGGTTATGTGCTTATAAATTTTGGGGACAAAGAGCTGACACTCAGTTTCAACCATTACTTAAGAGAGGAGCTGTGGGTGATCTCTGCTATATTTATAAGGTTCTAAAAAGCTTATCAAATCAGCGTCCGCCGTTCCTTGAATCTATTCCTTTTAGTATTCCTACTTCATAGTACAATTGTGGAGAAAGTAATTTGACCCAATCTAGAATATTCTAAAATATCTGATATTAAGCAAAAAATAGATGGTGCAATGGATAAGAAACATACAGGGTGTTTTCCATTTAAAAATCAATATCCGACATTTTTGCGCTTGCGATTCTGATCAGAAATCCTGGCGCAAAGAACCTGCCACTTTGAAGAAGCATTTTTATCTCCAAAAATAAGATTTTCTGGGCTGTTAAAATATAGGGTGAATTTAATGTTTATATTGAAAATAATAAATAATTTCTACGTCAAATGTTTTTTTTTTTAAATCTGTTGGCCTGCAATAATGGTTGCTTTCTGGAAAAGGACCTTTTCAAAAATACCCAACTTGATATTTTCTGATATGTGATAATGTTAATTGATTTTTAAATGAAGATGCATGCACGCCATGGCCTACGATTAAAAAACATGCATAATGATAGGTGTGTTGGGGGCAGTATTGAAAACAAGATTCAAAATAATTTCTAATGAAGCAGAGGCAATTCTTTCGATCATTTCTTCTGTACAGAAAACCATAGCACCAGGTGAAATTTCGTTCTTGTTCATCGAATTGCAGTCAGCAGCGCTAGTTAATGCACTTGTGCCTTACAACTAGCAATTTGATTCTATATGAAACTGCTATGCTGAATGTTTTGGAGGGAGGCTGTTATGCTGACGTCATTTATACAGATTTCACCAAGGTAATTGACAGGATAAACCGCAACTGTCTTTGGCCAAGTTTTAGGCAATTGGGTTTGATGATATATCATTTAAGTGGTTTGAGGATGAAAATTAGTAATTTTTTCTCGAATAGTCACTTCAGGGGTTTCACAGAGTGGGTGCTGCTCACCACTACTATATAATTTGGTCCATAATGGAGTGTGTTTTCCTGTTATCTACAAATTACATGAAAGTTATTGAGGCTGAGTATGACCACCACTTTGCACGATAACCAGTAGTGCTTTGTTCATCGGTCCCAAGATTAATTATATTTCATTAAATACCAAAAAATAAATTTGTATTAGCTTTTGCAAAATCCTCCCTTCCGGCTCGGAATACTAAAAAAAATATATCATTGTTCAATCAGGTGAAGAAATTGGGTCTGATTTTTGACATGATATGATATTTTGTTTTTAATTTGGCAAGTGGTCTATTGGTAAGGGCACTGAAAACCTTTATTGTTCTTTACTTAGATCACAGCTACAGTATGCGTTTTATGACATTCATATAAGAAATTTTTACGCTTACGTGGTTATAAATGTTGGGGAAAAAAATCTGACACTCAGTTTCAATCATTACATAAGAGAAGACCTGTGTGTGATCTCTGATATATCTATAAGGTTCTAAACAGTTTAATATTCCTATTTCGTGGTACAATAATTGTAGAGCAAATAATCCTATAGGTCGCTCATTTAGCTTTCCTAATGATCATCCCTCACTGGATTCATTCGGAACCTCACTGACATCTTTAAAGATGGATTTGATATTTTGATCTTATTTTTATTGTCAGAATTTTTTGTAATGAAGCTGCTATTGGTTTCGAAATTTCTGATAATTTCATTTAGTGTGGTGAAATATTCTTGAATATCCATTTTTAAGGTGTGTAATATTTAAGTAAATTTTGTGTAAACATAATTTTCATGTGGTTTTCGTGTACTGATATTGATAAATATACCGAATCTGGATGAGACACATTTTTTCTAAAAACCAATAGCGGACATTTTTGCCCTTGCGATTCTAATCAGAAATTCTGGCATATCGGAAAGCATTTTATCTCAACAATTAGATTTTCTGGGCTGCCAAAACACGCGGCAATACCCTGTAAAGTCATTTTAAGCAATTGGTGAATTTAATGTTTATATCGATAAACACCTTAAATATATATTTTTTTAAATCTGCTGCCTGCAATAATGGCTGCTTTCTGAAAATGGAAGACTCTGACTAAGGGAACATAATACATTTCCGTAGAAAATGCGAAAACAGTTTCATCATCATTATGTAACATTATGTAACACAATTTTCTTGCCTGATAATTAATTTTACTTGGCACAAAGAAGAACTCACAGACTGAAACGATAAATTTTTGTATGTTCAAGGAATTGCCGCAGAATTCGATTTTTTTCAGAAAAGAAAAACATTGGTTGTTTTCAACAATTTAATTTCTGAAGTCAATGTGGTTTTTCAAGTAATATATTCCAAAACTCAAGACAATGCATCTGATGGTGTTTTTACGGTTTGCATAGCAAATTTGCAAACACATCAATTATAGAGATTTTTCTTCAAGTTGAATAATATCCCAATTTTAAGTGCTACGTTACCAATGATCTCGTTTATCGATCATCATTCAGTATTGAAACTTAGTGATATGTCAAGATGATACATAGTTGATCTTTAAATTAGAATTATTACAAAATTTTAACGGCTATAAATATTTTCGGTTTGAATCTATTGCATGTAGCTAAGTATTTCTATGGCAATTCCTTGAATGTACAATATTCATTGATTCTAAGCATAAAATCGAAAAAATTGTCATATAAAATTTATTATACAAAAGACATTACATACTATGTAATGAATATAACAATGTGGTCCCTTTAAGGAATTCTCAAAAGTCAACGTATCAGCGCAAAAATAAATAAGTGATTGCACTATAACCAACACTAAAACTTCTCTATTACACTATTACCTCGGCATTTGAAAACACTTTTAGATTATTCTAGATAGTACCACGCAAAAGGCTACTTAATGCTACGGGTCAATTTGATGTTTCTAGCAGCGATTGCTATCATATCTAAGGAGTTTTCAGGCATTTGGTAGCAATTCATACGCCTTTGTGGTGAGGCGTAGATCTAGAGTAACTACCTAAAAGTCCTTTGCATGCTGGGTATATTTCAGTTCACCTTATAATCACACTTTGATGGCCATCATGGAGTAACCATTATTTCCTCTTCCACTGGTATTCTTATTTCGGTCAAAGCCTGAAGCACTCTTGGAGAAATCTACAGGTTGCTCTTGAGCCAACATATGATTGAATACAGCTGCACTCAGTACTACAGACGGATGCTTGATAGTGCTGTAGAGAATTCTCTCCGGGTTTGGCGAGATGACTGTAGAACGGTAGAGCATGGGAGATCTTATGGCTTCTGAATTCTGGATCACCTGGTCGGCTAATCTGTTGGCCGCTACGATCACTGGGGTGGGAGATGCCGGGGATTTTTCTGCAAAAAATCGTGAATATGTTAGTAAAGGACTAGCCAAATTTATAGATTTATGAACTCTACATTCAATTTTTATTATGTACAGGGTGATCATTTATATTTTGCCCCCACCTAGAATCTTAAATACTAGTGGTAGGTAAAAGGTGTAAATACAAAAGTTATATGTTTTTTTGTCTGTTATCTTTTGAGACTATCCGATAAAACAATCGCCCATCACCGAGAGCGGGGAAAGCACATCTAATCTTTTTTTAGCTAGCCTAATAGATCTATTTTCCTGATTTCAAAAATACATACTTTGTTACTATTTAGTTTTACTGTTTGTGAAATATTTGAGCTTAAACTGTATTATTAATTTGATTAGAATTACCTATTGAGGTAAGTTACCTTTTAATTTGTCACTGACTGTCATACTGATAGATTTTCATATACCTACTTCATTCATTCCAAAATAATATGAGATAGGTACTCAGAGGAAGAAAAACACGAAATAGTTCCCGGAAGAAGAACTCTTTGAAAAAATACAATAAAAAATATTGTTAAACAATTTCGTGAGACAGAAAGAAGCGGGTTGTAATAGAAAACGAAGAAGAAAATCTAGGCATTCTGCTTTACTTTGAAGGTAATTTTTATGATTATAGGAAACAAATTTAATACTAATCAATAACTTTCGTTATGAGAAAATCCTGAGAATTCCATTCATAATGCTGCCCCATATTTAGATAAATCTATTGGAAAAATTCAAGGCACACAAGAAAATATAATTAACATCCGTACAACTGACGGACAATCAAAAGAATATGAGATATGAATATTGCTTAGAAATTATAAGGGATATCGAAAATGATGATAATTTCCTAAACATAATTTTATTTACCGACGAGGCAACCTTTACAACAGCGAGCATGTTTAATAGAAAAAGTAAATATTACTGGGCGGCTGAAAATCCCCATAAAATCCATGAAGTCAAGATTCAAGGACGCAGGTGGGTTCATGTTTGGTGCGGCATGCTTTGTAAGAAAATTATAGGACCAATACTTTTTGAGAGAACTTTGACAGGGGAGAGATATCTGAACTTCATACAAAACGAGATTGAACATTTATTAGACAACCCCCGCATAATGTAGGAATAGTAACCGCATATCTCAACCACAAATATGAATTCTAGATAGGTAGCCAGGGCACACTTAGATGGCCACCCAACAATCCCGATCTTAACCCATTGGATATATTTTTATGGGATTACCTAAAAAACAAAGTCTAGTATGAGAGACCAGAAAACTTGGAAATCTTAAAAGAAAAAATTCAACGTGAAATATTGTCACTAAATACAAATAATAAAAATTTAATTTTTGAAGCTATAAATAGTAAATAATATAGAAATATTTTGAACTGTAGGAATAATAATGGTAGTTATGTTGACAATGTATAGTTTTAATTTTATCTCTTATTTATTAACTAGGTTTATGTCATTATGCCTGTTACCTTTGTGTTTTATACTATATCCCACTTCTTTCTGTCTAAACTTTTTCTGTCACGAAATTGTTTAACTATATTTTGTATTGTATTTTTGCAAGTTATTCTTCTTCCGGGAAATATTTGCCTATACTTAGCTTAACTCTTATGTTGTTATTGCTTGCATAAAACAAGCGAACTATTTCGTGTTTTTCTTCCTTTGAGTATCCCGTAGCATTTTCGAATGAAGTGTATCAGTATGACAGACAGTAACAAATTAAAAGGTAACTTACCTTAATAGATAATTCTAATCAAATTAATACAGTTTAAGCTGAAATATTTCTCAAACGGTAAAACTAAATAGTAATAGTCTAAGATCCGGTATTAGAAATATATAACCTCATCTGTTATTTGACGATGACAAAGATTATATGTTAGATAATATATAGATTGATAAATCGCAAATGGGTTGCCTAGCTAAATCTGGGGCCAATGCCCTTATACAGGGCGAAACAAATTCGCTTCTCACTATTGGGATCTCGTAAACGGTAAAAGATACAGCAAAGTTTAAATTGGGGCAATGTTGCGCAATTTAGTGCCCAGTATTTTGACATTTTGAAGTTTGAGATATCTCGAGTACTTCCGGAGATATCCGAGAAAAACCGAAAATTTCGAATTAAGGTTTTAATATTTTGTGGTTATTTTTGGACATATCAAAAAAATAATGACACTTTTTAGAGGCACTTTTTAACGATCTATCATAGGATGTTGTCAGTTTTCTAACCCAACGTTTCGATTTCTCAGAACCATCATCAGGTCAGTTTTTTTAAATACGGTCCTACAATTTTTGTATTTTTTTGCATATTTAGGGGGTAATTTCCTAAAATCCATCACCAGATATTTTTATCAAAATGAACACCTCAGACAATTTACAATACTAACAGGCGCATTTTAAGTTGATATCTCAAATTAAACTACAAATCCGTATTTAAAAAAATTGGCTTGATGGTTCTGAGAAATCGAAACGTTGATTTAGAAAACTGACATCTTAGGGTGGACCGTTAAAAAGTGCATATAGAAAGTGTTAATATTTTTTTGATATTTCGAAAAATAACGTCAGAAAAAATTAAAAATAAAAATCGAAAATTTCGTTTTTCCGCGGATATCTCCGGAAGTACTCGAGATATCTCAAACTTCAAAATGTCAAAATACTGGGCACTAAATTGCGCAACTTTGCCCCAATTTAAACTTTGCTGTATCTTTTACGGTTTACGAGATCCCAATAGTGAGAAGCGAATTTGTTTCACCCTGTATAACAGCATTTACCCCAGCTTTAGCTAGGCAACCCATTTGCGATTTATCAATCTATATATTATCTAACATATAATCTTTCTCATCGTCAAATAACAGATGAGGGTATATATTTCTAATACCGGATCTTGCAGTATAAGAAAGTATATATTTTTGAATTCAGGAAAAAAGCATCTATTAGGCTAGCTGAAAATATCACGGGTGGTCCATTTAAAAAAATATAAGTTTTGCTTTTCTTAAATATGAATTCATACCGATACCATGTGTTTCATAAGAAAAAGTGACGCTCTGTCAAAATTTGACGTTTCCAAAAAAAAATAAAATTTCTGACATCAGATTCCAAAATTTCAGCTAAAATTTTTTGGTAGCTCTTTAACTCTTCTAATGGGGGGTTCTAAAGAATATCTAACTACCTATTATTAATTATTTTTAAGCACAATCCCAATGGTATGGAAAATTCTTGTTATTATTATTGTTTTTATTTTTATTATTATTTTAATGGGACTAACTATTGCTGGATCAACTGATGTATCTTAAAACAAGCAACGCTAGAAATAATTATTTAGCACGTTAACTGGATTGTAACAAGTTTCTAAAGTAAAAAGTGAAATAATTTCTATCCGAATTTTTTTTTATTTATATATTTTTTCCGAACCAATTGTATAGTTTGTAACAGGCAGTATTAACAATGTGCAAAAATGTAACAAAGCAAAAAATAAATAAATGAAGTGAAACTTCTTTAGCGAGGGTTAGTCCGAAAAAATGAAAATCAAATGAAAAGGAAATCAAACAACAAATGAAGTATGTTCCAGTATAGCTAGAGAGCTGAAATTTTCAGGACATGTCGCGGGGGTAAAATGAGAATTCTGAACCATAGGTTACCATACATGATGCAAATGAAAGATTGTTGTATCTGCTAGAACAGCTTCGCCCGGCGAAAGGTTAATAACTTAATCGTCCCGGCTGGGGTAATAAGTAGGTGTATTGTCAGACGACAAGAAATAGTGTAATTTCTGTAGTGCTCGATTTTTTTCAATTTTAATTCTTGAATGAAGGGACCATCTCCCACGTGGGAAGCGAGGCATTGTATGCTTCAAATACGCGATTGTTTCCATCGAATGTAAATCGATAAGTTTACATCTCTATTACACACACCTTCTCTTCCAATGGGTAAGACGGATCCTGAACCGGTCTTGAACTAGTCCTTAACTAGTCTTGAAGCGGTCCTGAATGGGTAATTGTTGCGAATTGCTGTTATTTGTTGCTCTTAGCTGTTAACAATTGTAATATTCAGGTATCGGTTGCTAAATGCTTTCTTGGAAATCCTACCTATATCGGCTCGTGCACGACACTCAGACCTTGAATTTTTTTATGTAAATTTACATGGGAAAGTGGGCGAAATTGTGGTCGGAAACCCATTGCATATCTACTTATGATTCTAATAAAATTGATATTGACAAACTCACACTTTTTAAGAGGTAAGTTATTTTGTAGGTGTTAAAAAGTAGAAAATAGTGTTTACATTTGAACCAAAGGCTGTTCGAATTTAATTTGCCATAAGTGTGCGTTCAGTAACTATAAAATCGCTGTTGTATATCTATATTGGAGTGGTATCAACTTGCTTTAAAGCATTTTTTTTAGAAAAAATTTGTGTACCAGGTCTAACTCCAATTGTAAGTAAGAATATTTTGTGCCGCAAGAGGCACAATATCAAACGAGTATTAGCGCATTTTCAAAATAAGGTCAGCTTTATTGGTTGTGGTACGATATTCAGTAGGGTAGTCCAATAATGAAGGTTGAGGATGAAGATAAATATGACGAGCCCTGACCCCAGATAAATCTGAAGAACCGTGGGTATGTCAATTTTATTTAAGGTGATTAAAGACAGTAACCTTGACTTCTTGATATATCCTTCTGGTAGCGCCTAACATGTGCTAAGTGAATTTTTTATACATCATGCTTTCTAGGAACCCAGAATGTCAGGTTAAGAAGATATCTCTACCTTGTATGTTTACAACTATAACACGTTAAGTTTTTCATTTATTCTTACCTTTATCAGGTGAATTTTCCCGCGAAGAGTGCCTATTAATACGCATACAGGACGACTCTTCGTGCTTGTACAGGTACGACTTTAAGGCGAATGCTTTACCGCATCGTCCACATACATGTGGTTTGGTATTGGAATGGGTTTGAATGTGTGCTCTCAGATTCGACTTATCCGCGAAGGCTTTGGCACATATGGTGCATCTGAAGGGCTTCTCACCTTATGGGAAAAATAAATAATTAATGCTATGAATACACAGTGTGTCTACGGATGAATTTAACAACCAAAATTTGTGAAGAATGCAATGATTTTTGTTAAAAGATTTAGTTAATTTTAAAGTGTCCCTTATCAGCTTCGGTTTTTAGCAAAAGTAACCAAGTGTTATTAAAATTTACAGAAGTAGAAGCAACGCATTAATCTTTATTTATTAATATTAAAGCACTTTCTTTAATTTTACGTTTTTTGATAGTGGTTCCTTTGTTAAATACTTCAAGCATTCCATTTTGATTGTTGTCAAATGCATGTTGATAAATATGTGATCTTTGATGTATTTTTAATATAGGTTTGGTGTTCTTTTATACGTTTGGAAGATGGTCTACACGTTTCACCTATATAAAACTTATTACATTCACATGGAATCTTATAGATTTCACTTTTTGCATTTTCATTTTCAATAAGCGGATTTGTTTATTGGCTATTTTAATAACATCTGGTTTCTTTTGCTAAAAAAATAAGCTGATAGGGACTTTTTAAAATTAACTAAATCTTTAAACAAAAATCTTTCAATTCTTCCCAAACAGATAATACAAAATTGAAGATACCTAACAGACCAGTAATTAAACGATATGGCATTATTATTGCAGTCATCTTGTCAAAGTCAATTCAAAGCTTGACAAAGCGAACGAGCTTTTTACTGTTTTAATTGCATTTACTAAGTAACTAATTTTTAGATTTTTCGTTCTTGATAACGGGGCAGATTTGTTCCTCGAAATATCGAGCATTTTCCAGTTCTTTTAGGGTTTTCAGCCTCGTTAGGGTCACTAAACTAGCACTTGTGCTATATACCCCCTGGGGCCAGAGCCGAAGCGGTCTTATTCAAAAAAGCTATAGCTGAGGTGGAATAACAGGCAACAATTTGGCTGATAAAGGCGAAGTGGGTTCCAACTTAATTTTACCCTCAGTGCCAGTGAACGCTTCTTGGTTTTAATCAATTAGGCTATTTCTCATATATTAAGATTTGCCTACCGCTACTTTCATATCAGAACAGACAGTTTTTTATACTGCTATGTTGATTGATGTGGAGTTATCAGAACTTCTGCACTTGTTGTCGGAATTTGGTGGGCTAATATGAGACAAGCTTGTTATTATGTAATAGTTACTTACCAGTGTGCGTTCTAATGTGTCCTTGCAGCAACCATGGTCTGGAGAAACACTTGCCGCAATACTGACATTTACAACCTTGATTGTGCGTGCGCACGTGCATCGAGTAAGCGGGCATGCTAACGTATAGTTTGTCGCAGTGAGGACATCGTCTGGCTTTTTTGTCAGCTGGGCTTCGATGTGTTTGCCTGTGGCGGGCCAAGTTGCTTGATGTACTGTATCTAAAACAAGTGCTAATTTAGATGTTTATATACTTTGAAATCTCATTTAAACACATATAATTATAATTAAAAAATCAAGAAAACACGTGTGCACTATGTGCGCATATCTGAAGTGAAACTTCTAAAACTTAAACGGCCTAGCCTTATACATATCGTAATGGATTTGGTTAAAAAGTAGTTTTTTTTAAATATACCACTCAATTAACAAAAAAGAAAGGCCTAAATGAAAAAAAATATATATTCTTCATGAAAGTTTCGCTTATCTCTTGACAAGGTAATAGAGCAAATCCCATATCTTTTGTTCGTAAACTAACAAAGATATCGTAACGGATTTTCGTTCCGTTGCCAGCGCGGCCGGCCGCGGCCTCTCGTCGTGTGTCGCGACCTAGGTCGCGACCTTCAAATTTTACTCCCAGCGCGCGTTAAGAAGTTTCACTTCAAAAACATTTGATGCTTTCGTTAATGTTTCTCTTATGCTTTCGTCGTTTTTCTATATTCTTCTGATTATTTCTACATTTTCCAAATGTTTGTAAAAACATCGAATTAATTACAATATAAAAGCACTAAAAAGCATATTGATTGACTGTTATACCAGTCAGAAGTTTCAAATATTCGAATGGCACTATATTTTAACATGGAAGCCTTCTAAGAATGGAGCTAAGATAAAAACGAACTTTATTATTTGCTGATTTAAAACAGCTTCAAAGATGAAAATGATCATGCGTAGTCAGGAAAAAAAATGATGGACCAATCTCTTAGAAAATTGGCATTAAAGGCACCATCAAGGGCAGAGATAAATGAAAAAGCTGATTAAATTATTGCTATTTGAAGAGCTGCCCTATGTTATGGCCGCCTCAAAAACTGACTTGGTATATAAAATGCATACAAGCCAATAATAATTATAATAATAATAATACCAGAAGTTTTTTAAAGATACAAATAATAAGTTTACGAAGCAATCGATATGGGGGCAGAATTCAACAAAGTTGCTCTCATAATCTGCCTACCCAAACTATATACATACATACGCTACGTGCAAGATTCGTTAAGTGACATATCCACGAACCTAGTAGCATTTTTATACATTACCAAATTCGATAAGAGGTCTAGGAAAACTGTCTAAATGCGTATCTGTTTCGAAAAAGTCGGAAAATGGACTTTTCAGGAAAAATGTAGAAACACCAGTTTCTAGGAAAAGAATAAAGTTTTTATTTATTTTCTCAAAAAGTGTTTTTTTTTAACTTTGGCGAGAATTTACGCCAAAAACTGTATTAGGAGACACTTTCGAAATGATGAAATGGTGATTCCTTTTATGTGCCTATTATGGTGAGTTGAATTTAAACTTTCCACCATTTCCAGTTTTAACACGACATCACTTATTTTATTGCTAGAAATCCCAATAATTTAGACTAATCTAGAGCAACCAAACTTTCGTATATTAAAGAGAAGGATATGAGAAGAACATACAAAAAGAATCGCATCGATCCGATTGAAAATGCTGAATTGGTGATGTTTCTAATTTTTAGTTTGAAAAATCTAATTTGAGCATACGTGCAAGCCAATGCATAGCTATTTTCAAAACATAAATTTCAGATTAGTAAACCTCGTGGTCTCTGCTATAAAGAAAATTCTATAACAATTTTTCGTACGAGATTGGGAAATACGAGAAAATCACGGTTCAATTGAAACATGCAGCCAGATTTGAGGATTTCAACAGTACTTTTCATTGATTGCCACCCTCTTGATAATCTCTAATAAGAAATCTGAAAACGTTTATAGATGTTTTTCATAAAACATCTAGCAAGGATTTGTTCTAATTTTTTTTTCATCAGAATAATAAAGAATTTTGTTAATATATTAATGTATAAGATATCTGCATAAAGGAGGTGGCAACGCAATAGGATTTAAGGATATCCAGGTGTATAATAACCATTATTTTTATTTACCTTTTGCCGCACTCTTGACATTCGTAGTCATTCGATTCAGACGATGTGCTACTTGTGCTTGAGATCTCACTGGTACTACTATGGGGTAGTATAACTGGTTGGGCTTTGGATAGGTTAAATAGAGTTTGGTTAATTTGTTCAGTCTGGAATGAAATAGAAGTTAGTTGTAGATTTTAAGCGCTTCATCGATTGCTGTAGAATAATTTAAGACGCTTCTTTATTATTTTGGTTTTTTTTTTATTAGTTCTCCAGTCCAATTACAAGTTGTAAATTCTAAAAAGTTTCCCTATTAATATGTTCGGCTTCGACACTGAAAAATATACTCCAAATAAGAAAACCTCATTTTGCAGCAAGTGCCTGTGCTATTATTTAAAACATCATGTTTGACATGTCTTTCAAAAATTAAGTGTCAAACTAAAAACTATTTGTCTTGTATAATTGATTAACTGCTATTGAGGGATAACTAGGAGAAACAAAAAATATGGCAAAATTGATAACCTACTACCCATCTCCTTAGTCTTTCTCGTCGGCCACGGCCTAAGTGATGGGATGCCTATTTTCTCTCCTAAGTTTAAAAAGTTTGTCGATTACCCACCCTTTTTTAAATTATCACTAAGAATGGGAGTCAAATTGACTCTCTCCATAGGTACTTTAGGTATGGAATTTGTGATACTGATAAATTGAATTTACAGCAAATATTTTCAAAGTACCTTTAATAAATGATGTCTGGGTGTTCTAGAACTTTTGTCAAACAACTTGTGTGTGTAGGTGATGAATTGTTTCTCTCTTTCCCGATCGCGTTCGTCCATGTTCTGCAGCTCCGATAAGTGATGGTTTTCAAACTCCGAATTTCTACCCATACTGAAAATATCAGAAAATAATTAATAAACACATTTCAGAAAGAAAGAAGCAATGTCATTAGGCTAAGTTTAGCAGCTTGTACGAAGATAAAAGATAAGCTTTTAGAAATTTCCTAGTTTTTATCTTCTAGAAAAAACTTCAGTAGTATTTAGTTTTTAATAATTCAGTTTTAGTAGATTTATCTACTACTTCAATTTATTCTTTGATGTGTAAACATGTTACGCGGTGGTATGAGGGTAAATCTCGGCATTTGGGACGGAAATATGTAAACCGATTCTAGCCTCTAGGGCGGTATTAATATACAATTTTGCCATTTAAAATCGTTTTAAACGGATTTTAGAACATAAAAAAACATATTTTAAATTAAACGAACCGTCAAAAGTATTATTTATTAATTATTTTAAACTTTGTTATTAAACCTAATTTTTATTCTATGAACAAGCTGAAATGTATAGGCAACGGCCATAGCACGTTGAAAATACCAGTTTTTGTCCGATCACTGAAGTTAAGCAACGTCGGGCGTGGTTAGTACTTGGATGGGTGACCGCTTGGGAACACAAACCGATGTCGTTATAGGATATGTTTACACATCAGTGTCTCGAGTACTAGCAAACTTGCTCATTTTTTTATTTTATTTTAATTCACAGAGTTGCTTATTAAAAACTAAAATAAAAACCGTCGTACAATTAAACCATTTTCTGTTCGTCACAACGGGCTTCCGTCAAATGGTAGATAGTAGGTAATATATAATTGTGGCAAACTTTTAAAAATCCTGTATAACCGTAACGTTTTCGCGTTGTCTTTTTTGGTCCAAAATAATCTGAAATAAGTTAGATTGCAGTTGGCAAAATATATCTAAATAATAAATAAATTAGTCTATTAGGTAATAATACAAAAGCAATAAGCATAAATAAATATTTGAATAAATTAATATTATAATTCCACCACTGAGTAGTAAATACTTGTGGAAATCTAAATATAAATACATTTTATTTATATAAGGTGACCTAACACAATACAGTACAAATAATACGTTTTTGAACTTTGTCAAAATTTTTAATTTCTCAAAATATTAAACCCAGTGCAATATTTTTAAGATTAAAAAAATAAAACACACAACATTTGTTGTATTTATTACCCATTCTTTTGAAAACTCATAAAATGCATGTTTTATGGTAGATGGTCGTGTAATTTATTTTTCCTCTTCTTTAACAAAATAATTAAAACATACTTGATGAATAATCATATTAATACTCCCGCCTAACCTAGAATTTCGTAATATAAATGTGGTTGAATTAAAATTGTAATATATTATATCAAACTGATTTGTTTCTAATATACTATTTAATCTCTAAAAATTGGATAAAACCTGAACTTTTTAGTAATATGAGTAAAGTTGTATTCAAACTAGACAAATTAACTTCTTGTTTTTTTTGTATCTCAGATACTACAAATAATTCCATCATCATAGCCTTTGAAAGGAACTGGTTCATATTTCAACTCATTCATCGAAAAAAAATGCATATTGTTAGATAAAACAGTGGAAATATTGGTTGCAATTAGAAGCCACTCTTAACTTTTATACCAACGCCGGTAAAAAAATGTTCATGCATGGATGACCTACATTACCGATAAATAGGGGCCACTACCTTAGACATCGACTATGATGATGATGACGACCAATTAATTTGCCAATACGTTTCAGATATGAATCGACCTAATGAAGATTCTCCTAATTTTGAAGATGATCGTAGTTTTGACAATACTGATGACGAAATTGTGTCTTCAGATTCTGATCCAATTTAATGAAAACGTGCTAAGTATGGTTTTTTACGCATACTCTACGTTTACACCCTAAATATAAGGCTTCCCTTCCCAGCATGTAAGTCAAATCCCCTTGGCAAAATTTAAGATTTGGCACTGCGCCTATAACATATTATATAATTTTATTCTCATTATTTTAATATTATATGTACATAGAGCTAGTTAAAGTAACACTGAGAGACATTTTGGGCTCTGGGTGTACGGGTAAATTTATCTATGTTTTGTATTTTATTTTTTATATGATATAATTCCGTTTTTCTTAGTAATAACTTTATTAAAAACAGATTTATTTTTCAAATATTTTAATAATTTTTCGTTTCATAAAAATATCATAGATTTATGGTGTTCTTTTTTTATTTATTTTGTAAGGTTGATTTGTGTTTTTGTCAGCGTTCTATTTGTTGCTCTTTCTATTTAGAAGTTCCTATTTAGATTTTGTTTTTTTTTTGTATAGAATTTAAGAGAAATAATTTTTTTAAGCTGTTAAATTATTCCATTTGAGGAGTCTATCGATTATAATCATTACTAATTCCTCAATTTCGACTTGATTATTTATTTTCTGATATAATTTTACCTACCTATATTAGGTGCATTATTTGTATTGGAGGTACATTTATTTTTTGAAATCTATCCCTAATAAATTATCGTCTAATCATGATTTAATTTTGACAAAATTAGCTGTGGTAAAATGAGGATCCTGGACGAAAACTGGACCCCGTACCGCGTAACCCCCCCCCCCCCCCCCTCCCTGTTCGGCCGAGAGAGGGGGGAGCAGGAAAACTAAAATAACTAATTTCGGGTGAATATGAAGAGCTACGGGGTCGAAATTTGCATGGTAGGTGCGTTTCATGGGGGGCTACCTTTGACCCTATGGGAGGGAAACCGGGGCTCTAATTTAAAGGGGGATTTTGGGGAAAAATCGTTTTTTGTCGATATCTCTGCAACGGAGCCTCCACCCCCTCACCTCCCCAGATATCCAAAAATTTTCGAAAACTGGGAAAAATTGAAAAAAACGTAAAAAACTGTTCGGAAACTTTAAAAAATTATTATAAAACGAAATAAGAAAAAAAATTAATAAAAACAAAAGTTAGAGAAACGTTGTTTTCGGCGAAAAAAAGTCGAAGGAGTTGAGCTACGAGATCGGGGATGGCAAAAATAAAAAGAAAAAAAAACGCTTTATGAACAAAAAAGTTGAAAAAAAAAACAAAAAAAAATAAAAAGGTGCCGAAACCGGGGGCAAAAGTTGAGGAAAAATAAAAACACAATTCCTAATATTTCTTTCAGAAGTTCCACTTCAGTTGTGTGCTTATAAAGGTGAGGCACATATTTCTTTTTTAAATTAGTTATTTGGAGCTGCAAAAATCACAACTATATCATCAGCCGATGTCATGCAATTTACCACCTTATTTTAAATTAAAAATATCATTTAAATAAATAGTAAATAAGAGAGAACTCAGTACAGTTCCTTGGGGTGTTCCATATTTCCAAACCTTAGGATTGCTAATTTCATTTCCAATTTCTGCTTTATGGGTTCCCTTAGTTGGATAACTTTTCATCAGATTTTATATACTTATCTGCTTTAAATCGTATGATTTTATACTTTTTTAATAGCATTTCATGAATAACAGTATCAACACTTTTGCTAAGTCTAAAAATATACAGATACAAGGTACTTTATTATTAATTGGTTTATAAATATTATTAGTTAGATAGCAAATTGCATCCGGTCTCGATTTATTTATTTTGGTATCCAAATTCGTTTTATGACATATTTTTTTCCATACGATCATGTCTCATTTTAAAATAATTTTGTCAAAGATGTAATTTTGCAATTTTCTTTTCCAATATTTTTTAGGAATTAAACCAATTTAAGTTAATGCAATTTTAAATGATTTTGGGCAATAATTTTAAATTTGGCAATGACTTTCTTGGTTTCAGCATGTATATATTTTTTTCAATACGATCATGTAACATTTTAAAATAATTTTGTCAAAGATGTAATTTTTGAAGTGAAACTTCTTTAGCGAGGGTAAAGTCAGAAAAAATGAAACGCTTATCAAAGTGAAACGCCCCTTTAATTAAGCATGTTCCAGTATAGCTTGAAATTTTCAGGGCATGTAGCCGGGGTAAAATGAGAATCCTGGATGAAAACTGGAGGTATAAAAAAAATAAAAATCATAAAAAATTGTTCAGAAAGTTAATATTTTAAATTTTTTATAAAACGAAATTTGAAAAAAAAAAGTTAGAGAAACGCGGCTTTCGGCAAAAAAAGGGCGAAGGAGTGATGGTGAGGTGAGTTGATGAGGTCGTGGATGGTAAAAACGGGAAGAAAAAAAATGCTTTAAGAAGAAAAACCAAAAAAATTTTTGGAAAAATAAAAAAATAATAAAAAAAAACTTAAAAAAGTGTGGATACCGGGGGCAAAAGTTGAGAAAAAAAAACTAAAAAAAAAATAAAAATTCAAGTCCTAATATCTCTTTCAGAAGTTTCACTTCAGTTGCGGCTTATAAAGGTGAGGCACATAATTTTTTTTCCAATATTTTTATGAGGTTGTATATACGGTGGTTTCAGTTTCTTTATATAACATTTTAATTCGTTGGAGTTGTTTAGTTTATCATTCATCATTATGTATGCCAAATTAGTTTATCGTTATATCCAACTTCAGAAATTGGAATTGCGGTTATTTTATTTGACGAGAGGGTCTTCAAAAAACACCGTCTAATTTTTTTAAATTAAATTTTCTTTAGGCG
>MU182054.1:613846-650086 GCA_016904865.1 Pissodes strobi
TTTCTGCTACGAAAATTTGAAGAAAAATTTAAATAAGTATTAAGATTTTTCCTTTTTTTTCTCGAAATTTTTTCCTAGAATTTTTGATAACAATCTACGCGAAAAACTGTATTAGAAGACACTTTCGTTGATGATGCATACCGGATGAGCTAATTTCGAGATTTGACACGTCATCAACTACTTTAATGGATAGCTATTTTCAATAAATCAATTTTAGATTCGTAAACCTATGAGAGCTCTGCTCGTACGTGATCGGGAAATACGAGAAAATCCAGGTTAAATTGATACATACGGTAATCTCAAAAAGGGTCCTAAGTTTTCAATATTTCGGAGGAGTTTGAACAGATTGCTTTTGATGCATTATGGAAAATTGAAAGATATAGGTACATCTTCAAATATTTGGATATTACGTTTAGGTTAAAATATGTAGATTTATACATATAATTGCTCGAAATCTCATTGAAAACGATTTAAATCTGGAAAAAGGATCGGAAAATATGGAAATTTTTTGAAAATGAGAGACAGTTTTTGATGGATTTTATAGCAGATTTCGAGGTAAAATTTTACTTTTAAGCAGATTTATTTGTTTAAAATCTCATTTAAAACCATTTGAAAATGGGAATTTGGACATTTTCAAGCGATAAGCAGCGGTTTCTGCCGTTTTGGTTTGAGATTTCGAGGTAAAATTTAACTTTTGTTGTAGCAAGTGATTTCAAAATATAGATCATAAAAAGATACTTGGATTTCATAATATTAATCGCGCATTGTTGAAGTTTTCAATTCTGTTTTTTTTTTCGTCGCAGCACTTTCTGAAATATGATGATTTGCCATGGATAATATTTTGTTATTATTTTGCTACTAATCTACTGCTCTTTACCAGCTTTACATAAAGTACATAAAGCAGTAACATCTCTTTAATGAACGTTTTTACCTTATTTTAAAGATTTTCTGAAATTAATTTGGTTAACCCCATCCCATTTGTGTATTATTATAACATTCCTTAAGTCTATTTTTGGCATATTTGATACTGCCTTGTTTTTACTATACCGGATTACACAAACTAGTGGCTCACCTTTATTTAAATTTTATTTTAATATCTTGATATTAAAATAAAATTTTACGTGAATGCAATTTTATTACTTACTTTAACATTTTTTGATGAAACAATGATAACATATTTAGATGTCACCGCTTTTGTCATTAACCTTTAAATCTTAAAAAACGAGCCGCCATGTAAGTTTTAAAATGTTTGGCCCTCTTTTACTGAGTATACCAACAATGATTCTAATTTTAATAAATAATCGAGAAAAACATAAAAAACATAATGTTTTATAGCGAACTTGTACTATTTTTATTAGTTGATAATATTGAAGGTGAGTGTCAAACATGGTTTGTTTGCAATCAGCAAAAATACATAAAAATCGAAAATATGCATGGTTAACTCATTTAAAGCCTAATAGAGGAAATTTAGGAATTAAACTAGGTCGCTGATCCAAACCGACTCGCGCTAATCCAATCTAAGTAAATTTTAGTTCACTTCCTAGACATAAAATTGAATGGTTTTGATCGTAAATTTAGAAATAGAATTCGAACGAAATTAAAAACGCGTTGTATTGAATTATGATGGTTTTCGTTTCTCCAAGCAATGAAGTGATATTATTATTATCAGTTGTAACGGGCCAAATTTTCGAGTTCGTTTATTCATGCACCGAAATGTCAAGATTCAATAAAAAATTGAGTTCACCATAGTGTCAATCTTTCATGGTTGTCGACCCAAACGAGATTATCTATTAGTCTGGTAACCTCTGCGGCACCGTAGATTAAATATTCTCTAAAATTTAAAATCGATATGGGCTTGGTTTTCTTTCGTGCAGTTTCCGTTTAGTGATATAAACGCGTACTAATTCTACAATGTCGTGTCGCCATTCGATGATTTTTTACAGCGCGGGAACTATGAAAGCGTTCCTAGCATGTGCTTTTTAATAAATGTCGGGTCAAGTGGTTACTTTCTTTCGGCTAGCTCGTGTAATTAATTAAAATAGGCTTCGGTGTGTCAAAATCCTAAAGTATTATTTTCGAAATGGGTTAGAAAAATTGTTGGGTTAGGCATGTGATACGCAGGCCGTGTGTCGATTGACCAGTCAAAATTCTTGAAGTTGGGATTTTAGAGGTCCCTTGGCCTTCCAGGTTGGTTTCTGGAAGTTTTGTGTGCGTCATTTTTCACAGGCCAGCCATTTGTAGCGGCAGTATTGGTGTCGGATGGAAGTTGTTGGTTGATTTTACCGTAATGGGATTTTCAACCCGACACATTTTTGGTTTTCAGGCGTACCTTTACCTTACCTTTAGTTGATTCTTTGGTGCCTGGAACTCGCTCCTTAATGGGATTTATTACTGCTTGTCAGGTGAGTTGGTTTTTGTTTTAGTGGCGTCATCTTATGAAAGTTTCACGCCACGTGAATGGTCCCTAATGCTTTGTAAATTTCCTTATGGAGGCTTTTTTCGTCCAGCTTTTGAGGCCGCCTAGCTATTTCGGCTTTAAGCGGATAGCAAACCCTTCACAGATAAAATAATGATTTTTTCTCCGATTGACAGCAAATATTAATTTTGCAGACCCATATCAATCAGCAAAGTATTACTTTTTCTGTCCAGGCCGCAAAGTAAGTACTTTGCTGCCTAGGCAGCAAAGTGATTAGTCTCCATGGGAATAAAACGTCTGACATAAGTTGTCAAACTATAATTATTATGGACATATACATTTCCATAGCAACCAACCGTTCTAACAATTGCGATTTCTATCAAATTTTGTCTTAATTTATCACTACAGGAAAAATAAAAAGATTGTGGGAATTGTAATAATTTGCAAATATACAATATACATATATCATTATAAACAATCGGAGAAAAAATTATATGTTCAACTCGGCAGCAAAGTAGATTGACTGCCTTAGCTGAATTCCTAGCCTCGCTACGCTCGGCTATGAACTATCAGCCGCGGCAGTCAATCTACTACTTTGCTGCCTAGTAAAACAAATAACTATTTTTTCTAATTATTTTATTTAGTATTTTATTTTATTTGCTCAGTTTGTAAATATTTTTGCCTTGTGTTTTAAGCAATATACTGATGTGTTACAATTTTTTTCCTATGGAGTTTCTGCTCCTGGCGATGTGAAGAGTCGGTCAGTTCTTCCTTTGACAAAGGAAGTCTAGTCTTCTCGCATTACGAGAAAAGTCGGTTCTACTACCTTTCTACCCTCTTAGACCTAAGAAATCCTGGTATTGTTGGTTTTCTTCCTGGAGTCTTGGATTCGCTCATGGGGTCAAACCGCGAGAGATTGAGTTTTTATATATAAATATTTAATTATTATAGATCAATTTAAACTATGATAATTAAGTTTTGAACCTTTACACTTTATTTTTATTTGGAGTGCTTTCGTTTAACTTAAAACAAGTTCAAGTTTAATTTAATAACTCTTTGATGTACCACTCTCTCTCTATTTTACGGTTGCTTCAGTATATAGCAATCAATGATACTATTGATATTAGGTCTTAGTGGACTTGCGTTATTCTTCATTATTTTTTCATTTTACTAACTTTTGCAAACAAACCTCCATCTTAAGTAAGCTATAAATGGGAGTACTTACGTCTAACTTAAAACAAGTTTAACGATTTTATGATTAATAGACAATTTCAATATCGCCTAGTCGTAATTTGTTGCGAAGCCTAAGCCAAAACGAGTTCCATATTGCACCTTGGAGATTTTCTAACTTGTGCCATCTACAAGTTGGTGGCGCCTTAAATAAATGCCCCCCCCACCGCTCTACTCTACGATATTTGAGCTACTCGCGTCTACATACCTCAAATTTTCGACCTTCGAACCTGCCCATTTGGCAGCAGGCCGCGGTGTTGTCGTTCTAATATTTCACTTCACGGATGTCCCTCCGCTCGCTCCGATCGCTTCGCTCGCTGACCGGGCGCAACCAAACAAGACTAACCTAAACTAACTCAATCTAACCCATGGCAATACCCAAAATCAAGAAAGAAGAACTTTAAAGAATATATGAATATCACGTACGCATGCGTGAAGGCTCAAAATTGAGGTAGGTAGACGCGAATATTTGAGCTAGGGCCAAATTTGCACGCTTCGACGACAACTCGTTCTGACCTACGCATCGGTTATTGGAAATTTTTTTAATTTTAATTTTGAATTTTTAATTTAACTTTATTCACTCTCAGTACATTCAAATCTAAAGTGAAGGAAACTAAATAAAATTAGAAGACAAGGAAGAGCGTGACACAGTTGATATCAAGATCTTAAAAATAAAAAATGCGGATTATATATAAGGAAAAAATCGAATTGATTTTTTTCGCCTTCAAACTTAAAGTTTTTACCAAATTTTGGTAGAACAGTTTTAATTAGTTCAACATAATTACCCCATATACTGTTGATTTCGGCGCTCCAGAATCTGTCCTGTTGCGACGGCAACCTCTGCAAGTTTTGTGAGATTATATAGTTCATCTGGTAGATCGGAGCTGCTGTCCGACATCTGTATGTCGGGCATGGTATCACCGGTACTCACGGTATGTTCTGGACTTCGTCCTGAAATAGAGATTAAATATTATAATTAAAACTTCTACTAGTTTATCAATCAGATAAACATAAATTAAGATTAAAAATAATAACATTCTTCGACCAAATGAAAAGGTCCAACCGTAATGTTTCTTAAAATAGCTGTTCTAACGAATATTGTAAAAGACAGTACCAAAATAATGCCAATGCTAATATTTGACTATCAAAATGCGTTATTGATATTACCAGTAGTAAAGTCATTACCCAATAATAATTGCTCAATAATTTATGAAAAATTTCTTTTCACTCCGTCAACTTATACTAGTGAAGATTTTAATGCACGAATTATTAATTATAATTTTGTAATTCAGTTATCATTTTGATACCGATTTTCATTGTCTAAAGGGGCTAATTTTGTCACTTGTGTTAAAATGAGTTCATTTTAATACTTGCTACAAAATAAGTTTAGTCACAAACACATATTGTGAGAAATCCAATTTATTAATGTTACTAATAAAACAACATACAAACACATATTGAGACATATTTATTTATTTTTACTAAGAATACAACATTTCCATCATGAAATTAGGTATACAGATCATAATACGCACACAAGAGTTTTTATTGACAAATTACTGATCTGTTTGGGTACAAAAATTAAACGGACAGTTTGGAAATGTATTATTATTGTTAGGGAATCCTTTTGCCCTTTGTTCATAAGGGTTAATCAGCATAATAGGATATTCGATAGGGCTTTATAATATGCACTGTTTATTAACTGTTGCAGTTGGAACATTTTGATTCCTCCTCTTTTGTGCGAATAGGCACTAAGATGCTTTCCTTCCTTAGACTATACAAAGTTTCCTTCCATCTTGCTGGTATTTTTTATTCTCCCCAAATATATGAGTTAATAATCGGTGAATTTGGTGATCGAGTTGCATCTCCCTCATATTTTAGAAATTTTTCAGGTATAACATCTGAGCCAGGCGCCTTGGAGTTCTTTAATCTATTCAATACCTTTGCGATTTCCTCAAGGGAGGGTTCTTTAACTGGTAGGCCCCTCTAATGTAGGTTTCTTCTTTGTGCGGTTCTTCCTGTGCTACGTTTAAGAGATCATTTAAATATCCTTGCTATTTTTCAATTAGTTGTTTGCCATTGACTATCGTGTGGTCATGATTATCTTTCACTATTGGTAGAATGGTTTGTGATTTTCACTTTTCCGGTATTAAAGAACCATATTTGAGCTTGACAGAAGGTCCATTGACCTAAAGCATTACTGCCAACTGGAACATTTTAAAGCAATTTTCCTGTTCCCCATGTGAGATTTGCTGTCAGAAATAATCGGTTGTTTTTTTTGTGTATAGAACAAATATCACACTTTTGTTGGAATTGAATCATCTGAAAGTTGCGCAGGGCTTTCTCGGCCCTGTGCAGTATTCCTCAAAACCAGATTGTATTCTATGCAACCTGTTTGAGCTTCACTGTTGTCGCCTTCCATTTTAAAATAGACCACTTGACAACGAGCATCCTCGACTCTTCTTCATGCCAATGCCTAAAAAGCATTTTTGTGTACCATCGAGCTTAGGACAAATATCAGATTTTTGTCGGAATTGAACCATCTGGAAGTTGCGCAGGGCTTTCTCGGCCCTGTGTAGTATTCTTTAAAACCAGATTGTATTCTATGCATCCTGTTTGGGCTTCACTGTTGTCGCTTTCAATTTTAAAATACGCTACTTGGAAACGAGCATCCTCGACTCTTCTCCATGCCAATGCCTAAAAAGTTTTATAATTTGGGTTTCTTCGGTGAAAATAAACCTACCATCTTTCTTGACAATAGCATAAATTGATGCTACCCATATTTTTTATTGTTTGTGGTATTTTTCGGTACACTATTTTTAAAATGCTCTTCAATTGATTGTATTGGTTCTGTTCTAGATATTTCGTATTTACCACGTCTCTTCCGTATTTTCAGATTGCCTATGTGGTTTTTGGAACCACTAGGATTATTTTCATCCATGTCGCTCCAATTCTTCCAATTGGGCACCATCAATCGAAGGATTATTCCATTTCAAATTCTGAGGCATTACAACGCGGGAAAGTTTATGGGAAACCATAAAACTGCAGTCCTCTACAATATGTTCAAACCAACACTTGCCCTGGGAAGCATTCTTAATCCTTCACATTTTTCATATTTTCCACTCGGGATCAAAGCAACTGCGCCGGCGGCGGCGTAGGCCATGTGGCCAACATTTTTCCTCAGTTTATTTTGGCGCTTTCGTAAGTGACCGCTCCTGATATTTGGGTTTTAAAATCAGATACACCAGGATATAAAAAGTAATGACGCCCGAATTGCGTCTTGAATGTGAAAAATATTCGGGAATTATGGCGAATAAATGGGATTGTGGGTTTTGGCTCAATGCCAACGGCTATAAATTTCCTTTAAGTTTAGTTTTTCGTGTAAACGACCACTTACCGATTACGTATAATTGGCTTTTCAGAGGTTCAATAATTGTAAATGATTGTGTTTCGACATTAATGGATGATTTGTTCTACTTCTGATTAATCAGAAAGTAATTTGAGGCGTTTTGAAATTTTTCTGTTATTTGGTAGCGTAACGATGACAAAAATTATTAACAATGAATATATGACTCAGTTATTAAATTTAACATGGATAGAAAATGATACGAATGTTTCACGTAGGGGTTTGCAAGACGTGCGACCTCCGGAGGTCTTGTTCTTACATCTTTCTAGTCGTCTCTGTTTTCAGGATTAAGACCAAGACAAAAACTAATTGAGTTCTGGTTTCAATTTTGATTTAAGAAAAAATGAGTCAGTATGTTAAGTAACAAGTTCGAGAGTATGTACTAAACTTATATGTTTGTTCTCCTCTTTCTAGCGTGCCTTTAATTTTATTATGAGTAATGAAGGGATAATAATTAATTATTAATCTACGCTTTTATATATCACAAACTATAAATAGATATGGAGCTTTATCTCTTCCATAACTTTTCATTAGGTATCTTCAAATTTTGAAAAGTGGCTTTAAAACAAACGGGAGCTACTTTACTAGAGAGAGATTCAAATATGTTTTAAAGGGATTTTCCAGCCAGTTCAAACTAAAAAAATAAATATAATATTGTCTTAAAACGTTAAGTAGCAAACGAAATGAATTTAAGAGAACAATGGCATTTTAATTATTTGTTATTTCATATCTGTATACATAACCAATTATTGCATTGGTGCAAAAGTTTTGCTATAGCTTAGAGGAATTCCATAATATTGACTTTTAACTCAATTATTGCCTTTAATTTGAACTTTATGTTTTATATATTTGGCATTAATATACTGCATTTTTTTGGGTTGGTTAGGTTGGTGCTTGTTAATTTTTGTTTATATATTTCTATACCGATATTTTTGTGAAACGAGTGACAACAGGTGAAATTATATTTTATAACTTGCACCCGGACTATATTATTTGCCTTTTTAGCTGCCAAATAAAATGCTATTCAACTCCTATTTATATTAAAATTATAAAAAGCATAAAAATACGCTTAGAGCACGATACATTCTTCCTAAAACTATCAAAGAGCTCCACCGTAACGGACAGATCGGCAAAATCAAGGACAAATAATTTTCAAAAAAATATAACTGGCAACTCGCATAAAATCTTTTGTCCGTTTCCGATCGAAAAGATTAATATATACCGCTCTGTTAACCGAAATTCACCCTTTCCACTCTAATAATCTAGTCACGGATTATCTAGAACGACGTACTTTCAAACATGGCGTCTAAGAAGGATCCATGTCACAGCAAGCGCTTACCCCACTTAATTCCACACGCTTGGCGACCTTCGCAGTTAACACTCAACTCCCTCATCCCTTAACAAAAGTCAGTCTTTAAGTGCGCGTCAACAGACTCTCTGCTTGAGTGTGGCTATCGTCCATAAAATTCGTCATCATCATATTCAGAATTTCAATCCATAGTCGGATTTAGCCTCCCCTATAGGTTTGTGTCCATCTTTGTATATATGCCTCTTCGATTCTTTTCCACTCTTCTCTATTCTGGGCCCGTTGTCCCCAATTGGTGCCGACTAGTCTCTTTATGTCGTCTGTCCATCTTGTTTGCGGGCGTTCTCTGCTTCTCTTGTTGATGCGCGGCCGCCACTCCATGATTCGACGAGTCCAGCGATTGTCCGGTATTCTGGCAAGGTGAACAGCCCAACTCCACCTCAAATTAAAGATTTTTCTTACTACATATCGGTTACTTTAGACTGCCTACTGCAACCTCTCTGTTATTATTTTGGTAAAAAGCTTGTATAGCACCGAGAGCAAGCTTATAGGTCTGTAATTACTTAGTTTGCTTTTGTCGCCTTTTTTATATAAAAGGATCATTATTGCGTTGTCCCAGTCTGCCGGAATGTCGCTTTCCTGGAGGCACTTGTTATACAGGTGTTTCAGAATGTCTATTATTGGCTCTCCTCCTAGTTTCAACATTTATAATAATTATACCATCCTCGCCTGGCCCTCGACCTTTTTTCATCCTGTTTAGACATTTGATGATCTCTGTTTTAGTTATGTCTGGTATTTCCTCCGAGCTCATGTTTCGCACTTTCACTCTTTCCAATTCCGTTCTTCCTGGTGGTGGATTAGTTTTGCTCGAGTATAAGCTTTCATACTAGTCTTCAACTAATTTTTTTTTATTTCTTTTGTGTGTGTCACCACTTTGTTCTCATTTTCATCTGTTAATTTCACGATGTGGTCGCGTTCTGCTTGTAGTGTTCGTTGTAATTTACAAATGTTTTGTGTAATTTTTTGTTTTTCTCTAGTGTTTCTATGATCTTCTCATTTTTGTAATTTCTTAAGTCTCTTCTTATTCTTTTATTGATTTCTTTGTTAATCTTTGCAAGTTCTTCTTTCATGTCTGGATTGCCTTTTAGTTGTTTTCTCGTTTGGATCATATCCTCTGTTTCTTTCGTGATTTTTTATGTTTTTGTTTTTTGTTTCCTGCGGTATTTTTTGCCGTTTCTAAGATGACCCTTGTAATTCTCCTATTCGTTTCTTCTAATGGTGAGTTTTCGAGGTATTTACGTTTCTTTAATTCGTCTTCATATTGTACTTTGTTAGCTTTTAGTTGTTCAATGTCTATATTGCTTTTCGTTGTGTGTAATAGTTTGTTTCTTTCTATCTTAGTGTTGAACTGTACTTTAGCCCTAACCATTCTGTGGTCGCTTCCCATATTAATCCAATTCATCACTTCTGTGTTAAGAACCACATGTTTATTGTTAGTTATTATGTAGTCGATCTCATTTTTTGTAGATCCATCTGGGCTGTGCCATGTCAACTTTTTCTTAAAATATTTATTCATTATATGAAGACTCTTATGAAATTCATCAGTCGTTGTCCTCTTTCGTTTCGGTTTACCAGACCAAAAGGTTCCACGCCTGCCTCGTTCTTTTCCTGGCGTATTCCAATTTTGGCATTGCAATCCCCCATTAACAAGTTGAAGTGGGCTTTGTCATATTTTAGTGGTTGGTTAATATCTTCATATATCTCTTCGATTTCGTCGTCTTCATGTTGGGTTGTTGGGGCATAAACTTGAATTAGTTTACACTCATACCTTTTGTTGATCTTCAGATTTATTGAAATTACGAGTTCGGAAATGCTTTTATATTATGTTATGTTTGCGGCTATATCTTTGTGGATCAGAAAACCTATGTCGTTAACTTTATCGTTATCATTTCCTCTGTAATACAGTGTGTGGCCACTTTCAACGGTTACACATGCTTCGCCACATCGCCTCACCTCGAACAATCCTATCACCGACCATTTAATATCTTTGAGTTCCTCTTTCGGTTCTGTTAGCTTTTCTCTACTGGACAGTGCTCTTACGTTGAATGTTGCTATGTGTAAGTAACTCGACTGGTGTCGACTATTTTGGGTTGCTTTCGAACTTTTGCTCCCCCCAGAATCCTTGGAGCAGACTGTTTTCACAGCACGAGATTCTGAGAATAATTCTCTATTCGCCTCGGGTACTTCCGGTATCGTTTTGTAGTTCGACATTTGCTTAGGAGGTTTTTAGCCATGACTTGCCTCGCTGGCTAGACGTGTTGGCAAGTGGGGTAGGGTATAGTGGGGTAGGGTATAGGGGGGGGGGGGGTATAGTAAGGTAGGGGTGGGACATGATTTCCCTCTGGTTAAGGAGTTGAGGAGAACTAAGGCTCGCATGGGCGGGGTCGCTTGCCTGATCTATCTCCTGTCAGGACGACAGAAGAGTATCTACCCGCTACCTCAAATTACGTTTGGCTTAATGCAAATTTTTCGGTATATTTACCATTTCGGCCTTGCCATTCCTAGTTACCCTCAGCTTAGTGCCAATTCCTTGTTCTGTCTTTCGGCTTATATCTCCTGTTCCAAGAACACAATTAACGCGAGATTAATTCTACAGTTAATACAATATTTATCCTTGCCACAATTAGAACTTATCTTTCATACACAACTGTGCCAATCTTCCTGTGTAGTATAAATAGAAAGAACATATCCAATGTTCTGTTCTAGGATGTAAATTTAATAACAAACATTTTTGGTGTAATAAATTAAATGGGTAAAGGCGAATTTGAGCTTATTATTACATCTGGTCCTTCAACGAAGAAAACAATAAATTTGGGAAAAGCAGTTCCTTAACACTAACTGGATTGAAAATAGAACCCTCGCAAGTCTAATTCATGCACAATTATGATTTTCTGCGAAATGATCCTAGTAATAAGTCGAGAGGATCGTGAATTTAAAAAAATATATCTGGACCCCCTGAAGTTAAGTCTTCAAAAAACGGTCTTTTTAATGGACATATCGGATCAGCCACAATTTATTTTTAACTAGGGAATAAATTTTCAAGACCACTGGTCGTTTCATGTGCATTGTGCAATAAAGAACAATGAAATGTTTTCGTTACATTTTAGGAGGAAAATTCAACTGGAAATGGGAAATTTTAGAAGGTGTAATAATAATTAAAGATTCTTCAAGCTAACGATTATCGCACGACATGGTATAAATATGATGATGCTCTTCCTCATAGGGTCGACCCGGTTTAAAAGACTCGCTTAAAAAAGCTTTTTAAGGCTCGTTTTTAACTGTATAGACTATGCCAGCAAACATTTTCCAAACGCCATAGAGGGCGCTAAGTTAAAAACGAACAAATTTTACCAAATTTTTCGAAAATTTTAAATACAACGATATATCTTTTTACATATTTAGATGAGGAAAAAAGCCTACAAATTTGGCGCAAACCGGAATTGGATATCTCTTTTCAAACCGAACATATTAGCAAAAATATAAATAAAACGTAGAACTGTAACATATTTATCGATACAGCATTTCCTATAAGGTTGAATTTTTAAGATATAGATCAAATTTTTCAAAATATGCAAAAACTAATGATTTTTACCTGTTTTAAATTATTTAACGATATCAGATAAGATTGCATAATTATTTATCTCAACAGTCCATTTGAGCTTGTTGCTAATTTATTTCTCACCATTTTATAGGTATTTTATTTTTATGCATACTGTTGCTTTGGATAGAATCATATTTTATAACTATTTATAATAATACTTAAAAATATAGAATACCCGTCGTAATTCTAGTTTTGCTCCTGGAAATATTTGCAGACCTATTCCATCTAAATTCCAAATCCATTACTCTATTTGGATGCTCTAGTTTGTATAATGTGCTTTCTGGAACTTTTAGGGCTTGGACGTTTTTTTAATTATCTTGAAACTTAACCCTAAATAATTTTGAAAATAATTTACTACATTAAGCATATAAATTTTATTTAGAAAACCTGCTATCGTTTAATTCTACAAGATAAATCGAAGTTTATTTCAAAAGTTGAAACTATCTAATGGTATGTTGAAATTAAACTCACAATTTTTATTAGAGAAGCCAAGTGTTTTGTGACGCACAGCTTTTGTGACTCAAAACTTCCTGGCTGGGCGATACGGCTACTTGTTAAATTCTGACCCGATGCCAAAATGCTAACAAGTAGCTTCGGTCTGAATTTTCGTTTTATAAATATATTCAATTTAATTATAGATTTAAGGCAGGTAATAGAGAGTTCCGCTGATTTAAGTACGTCTTAAATTTAAAATATAAATGCAAACACAAAAGCACTTAAGCAGTTTGTTGGCGTATTTTGACCACAAAAAGAGTCTTCAATGAAGTATGTATTTAGTAAAAATTTCTACATATATACATGTATACGTGTAACATAATGCTAAAGTAGCGTGAGCTTTTTGACTTGTGGTATCTTCGGGCTTTAATACATTAAGTCAATATTATGCATCCCTTGTTAACTTAAACAAGAAGATAACTATAATAGAAACAATGTTGCGGTTTTCTAATTTGCCTATTTTATTCTGTATAGATCCGGTCATTTTCGGTATTTGACATTATTTAATTACAAGAGAAAATCAAAAACAGAACACAACATTAAACCACATTCATGAAGCTTCAAGCCCAAGAATAAATGAAAATATAAACAATAACAAACAAGCCAAAAGAGAAATTGTTCATTACATGTCAGCTGTCATTAAAAAATGCGTTGTGTGCCGAAATTCAGGCATTCTTCCGGATCTTCCACAAAAATGTAGAGCATATCCTATAGTTTTCTAGCCGAAATATCCTTGGAATATTTCAAAAAGTTTACTCGGATGTGTAAGACGAAATACCTCAATATCTCCTTGGGGAAAAAATTCTCTAAAAACCTTGTAAGTACGTGTAAAACGGATCTAAGCCATATTACATGTATGGAGGAGCACTACAGAAACATGCTATCTGTAAAATTACTAACAATAATTATAGGTAGCAATGCAGGTAGTGTGGCTCAAGTACTTTAAGCTATACAACTGTAGGGTTTAATACGATGTTAATCTCTTAATATCATGTTGGTAGATACAGAGACATATTCAAAACATTGGCTAGTTGATTCAGCAGTTAGGGCCGATATATCTATCTGTTATTAATTTTATCAAGGGGATAAATATCACGGACAAGCAGATGATAAATATCATGGATAGTTATCTTCGTTGTAGAGTTACCAAGAGATTGATATATGGCATTTCAAAGTGATTCAAAATACTGACAATAAGTAAGGGATTGAGAGGATAAATATCGCGGACAAGAGGATAAATATCATGGACAGTTAGGTATCGCCATGGTAAAGTTACCAAGAGATTGATATATGGTATTTCAAAGTGATTCAAAATACTGACAATAAGTAAGGAATCAAGGGTATAAACATCACGGACAAGCGGATAAATATCATGGACAGTTATCTTTGTGGAAAAGTTACCAAGAGACTGATATATGGTATTTCAAAGTAACTCAAAATACTGACAATAAGTAAGGTATTACTTTTAGTTAACTAAAGTAATCCAACAATCAATTTGTCTTATCAAAACGAGTGATTTAGCTGATACTTGATGGAAATTCATTGCAAAATTTTAAATAATCAAATGTCTTATATATTAATAATCGCCACTTTGCTTTTGTGTTACTTGCTCTTGATTTTTATGAAACTTGGTATTGTCTTCTATCTTTTTCTTATATAGTTGATAGAGTACAAATAAAAGATGATGAAACGGTTATATTTATTACATAACTGCAATGTGTTGGGTAACGTTTTCATGAAATGTATAAATATCATACTTTTCAAAAATCATACCTTTTTCTAAACATTTTTACGTTAGGTTTATGTTTGTGTTTATGTCAGTCTGTTTGCTGCAGGTCAAGCGAGAAATTTTCGCGATTATTTATCTTTTCAAGTTCTAAGCTTCGGGAAAACATTTTCATTGACTTAGGTATATGTAGATCTTTAAATATTTAACATGCAGGGTTTCCCCATTTCTAATGGTATACACAGCAACTGGAAATAGAACACATCAAAATAAACTATCTGAGTCAAACATACCGTAGTGATATGATATTTTTAAAGAAATATAAAGTATTTAAAGTGCAAGTATATTTTCGAAAATGTGCAATAGCTCGAGAGATTTATTTGTCGTTTTTGGTCAAAAAAATTTTTATGCGCGTACCGCAGTTAGAAGGTATCCAAATAGGAATGAAAAAAGTTTTGGATCGTGGTCCGGAAATTCCACAATTAAGTACTCCATTTACACAACCCCCCCCTCAAAATGTGTAGCCCAATGATTTGTTAGAATTCATGACAGATCCTTCTAAATAAAAAAAAAACACGATGATACGCCAACAATTATATTGAACTGACGAATTGGAGAGATAACCATCATTAAGTTGTAGACGATTCACAGGAGTACAGGGTGGTTATCCATATTTTGACCCATTTCAATCCTAAATAACTCGTAAACGAAAAAAACTCTCGAGTTACGGTTTTCACTGAATAATTTCATTTTATTGAAATTTTTTTTTGAAGGATATGTCATTTCATTTTGACAACCGGACGTACCGGAAACAAAATCGCCAAATTTTAGGTATAGGACAACTTTGTTATTTTAATTAGAAAGAACACTCTGTATATTTTCTCAAAAATCTTAAGGCTTGTTCCTTCCTCTTTTCAAAAATATGTTACTAGTTATATAGTTATTTTTTTTTAAATAGTTGATTTATTGAGCTCCTGTTAATGATATTTTTTTGAGAAGTCGGCTATGGAAACAAATTCACATTATCCCATAAATGTCAGAGGCGATCACTTTTGACACATTCTTTCGAAGTAGAAGTGTAAAATGTTCTCTTCGAGTGAAAAGGGGGAAGTGTGTGATAATGTTTGCAGAAACCCCGTCAATAATAACAATTCAAAGAAGATTTACAAGTATGTTTAATACAACACCACCCACAAAAAAACGCAATTAAAACCTGGTACAGAAAATTTTGGAACACGGGATCTTTAACACATGGGAAGCGAACAGTAAACCATGAAATTTTACTAAACAAGACAATACAAGTTATGGACGTAACCGAATAACATCCAAGCCTATCAACAAGAAAAACCGCAAGAAACTAAAGAAACGGATTTACCAAAAAGAGTACAATTATACTAGACCTTACAAAATTTAATAAGAACAAACCGATATTTTTTGGAAAGACTATGGAAAAGTTAATAAACATGATTCCAGAATATGGGCAGAAGAGAATTCCAGACAATTTCGTGAACACGTCCGAAATTCGCCAAAGGTTACAGTTTGGTCTGGTGTGTATAAGGAAAAAATTATGGGCCATTCTTTTTTGGAAATCCAATTGTAAATTCCCGTACATATGTCGATATGCTGGAATTTTTTATCCTCAATTACAGCAAGAAATTATATTAAATTCAGTATATTTTCAACAAGATGGAGCTACACCCCACTATGCATTAATTACCAGAAATTCACTAAACAACGTCTTTGAAAACAGGTGGATTGGAAGAGGAGGTTCTATTTCATGGGCTCTTCGTTCCCCGGACTTACATGTTCCAGACTTTTTCTTATGCATGCGGGTATGTAAAAGAACAATGCTCTAATCCACTACCGCAAACGTTAGAGCAGTTAAAAGCAAATATCCCCAACGTGATAGAAAACATTCCAGAAGAATATTTAGTTCATAGTTTTAATAGGTTTGTTGCTAACTTGGATAAATGCATTGAAGTCGGTGGAAGACACTTCCAACATTTGCAGTGATTTTTTTTCATAAGTGTAGTTTTTATTTTATTAACAATGTTTATGTAAATTTAATTAGTTTGTAATAGTTGCATTTTTATCGATATGTTGATTAACTTGGATGTTCTTCGGTTACCACCATAACTTGTATTGTCTTGTTTAGTACATTTCATCATTTACTGTTCGTTTCCTAATTGCTAAAGATCCTGTATTCCAAAATTGTCTGTACCAGGATTTAATTGCATATTTATGGGTGGAGTTTTATGAAACTTATTCCTAAATCTTCTTTGAGTTTTTATTATTGACTTTGTTTCTGCAAACATTATCACACACTTCCCATTTTCACTCAAAGAGAACATTTTACACTTCTCCTTCCAAAGAATGCGTCAAAAGTGTTCGATACTGACATTTATGGGATAATGTGAATTTGTTTCCATAGCCGACTTCTCAAAAAATAACATTAACCACGAAATTTTTATCGATATGCAGTATGTTTTTTTAAACTTAATAAATTATTTTAAAAACCAACTATAATTTGTAATACATTTTTGAAAACGGGAAGGAAAAACCTTTAAGATTTTGAGAAAATATACATAGTATTCTATTTAAAATAACAAAGTTGTCCTATACTTAAAATTCGGCCATTTTGTTTTCGGTACTTCAGGTTGACAAAATAAGATCACATATACTTCAAAGAAAAAGTCAGTAAAATTAAATTATTCAGTGAAAACCGCAACTCGATAGCTTTTTTTGTTTACGAGTTATTAAAGATCAAAATGGGTCAAAATATGGATAACCATGCACCCTGTATTTTTAATATGAATTTTCAGGCAATATTTGGTGTGATATCATTTATGACTACTGAGAAGGTTCATTTGATCTCTCACCAATACCTAATGGCAAGAGCAGTTTTTAGAAAACAATTTAAATTACTTGCTTGAAGAGGTTCCTCTGAACCTCTGAAAATATTAGGTGTCGTACAAGCAAGTTGCTGCCTCTCAACATTTCCCACTTAAAGTTCTAATCATTTGAATGAACGTTTTGAGCTTATATTAAAACATTAAGTAGATTGATGTATTTGACCTGGATTAGGTGCCCTCTAGAAGTATTTTCCACCAAGCATTTTGTTAATGTTAATAAGTTCTTTAGCTTTCGAATATTAGCTAATTTTTGTGTATATTTTTAATGAGCAATTTCATGAAGACATCTTTGGACTCAAATAGTGGCATATTATATATTCTGGTAGTTCTAAAAGTCAAATTCAAAACTTGAAAGTGCAGGAAATTTTTA
Organism: Pissodes strobi; assembly: GCA_016904865.1. Taxonomy (NCBI): domain Eukaryota; kingdom Metazoa; phylum Arthropoda; class Insecta; order Coleoptera; family Curculionidae; genus Pissodes; species Pissodes strobi. The sequence continues at coordinate 631,369 of MU182054.1, forward strand.
CTGTTTTGCTATTCTGGACATTCTAAATGTATTTCTAATCATTTTCATTTATATATTTTTCGCTTTTGACAAACGAAAGAAGTAATTTTCACATTTTTTGAGTAAAAATTTCTTTAGAGGCGTTCAGCACACTTTTTTCTGGGTAATGAATATATCTGAGGCATCACGCTCGGATGTGTGACGCTCATTAGTGAAAAAGTTTGCGTCAACTTCAGCCCAGAGAAACAGCTAGCGGAGCGATTTACCGTAAACCTATAACTTCAAACTTATTTTTCTCACGTTTTTAGGCAATAATTGGGAGCCGCCGACGGTAAATGTTTTTGGCGATAACATTTTCCGTTTGCGAGTTATTACGTCAAACATGCGCCCCTAAATCTTCTTTGAGTTGTTATTATTGACGGGGTTTCTGCAAACATTATCACACACTTCCCCTTCACTCAAAGAAAACATTTCACACTTCTACTTCGAAAGAATGTGTCAAAAGTGATCGACTCTGACATTTATGTATGATAATGTGAATTTGACGGTTTTCCGGACCGTATTGAAATCGGCAAGAGTCGGAAAATGGCGAATATTTCTATGAGCGTGTAAATTTTTGAAAACGGGGTCACATTGGGACGTTCTAGCATCGAAAAAAATCGCGACGTTCGCAAAAACTGAGACGACAATTCGTTATGGAATTTATAGGAGAACAACTCCCTGTTTCGAAAATGTCGGAAAATGGATTTTTAAGGGAAAATGTAAAAACATTGATTTCTAGTTAAAAAAAATTAAGGTTTTTATTTTTTTTTTGTCGAAACGCAATCTTATTTTAGAGAAGCTGATTACTTGATGAGAATCTACGCCAAAACCTGCATAAGAAAATACTTTGGAAATGACTCTGCCTTTTACACAGGGCGAAATAGTTAAATTTAAACTTCTCGCCATCACGAGTTTTGACACGACACGCCACCACTTAAAACAAATTAGTGGATAGCGTCCCCTTTAAGGGACCCATATAAATTACGTAATAAGATAAATGTAGTGGGGGTGTAAGCTGTCGCGACGAGCGAGGCACATGCACTGGCGTCTTCAGACAGCGGTCTGTTTTGAACTTTTCTGGTGACTTTCGGCGACCTTTGCCGAATGTCGGCAATAATTAAGTAGTTTCGCTTGGCCCTCCGCTTGCTTCGCTCGCTCCGGGGCGCAACCAAACATAACTATCGAAAACTAACCCAATCTAACTCAAAATCAGGAAAAAAACATTTTACAAACATAACCTTTAAAAGAGTTAAAAACATAGCTCGGCCCTGACGGGAATCGAACCAGCAACCTTCGCATCACAAACACACTATCTAACCACTGAGCTACCAGACCGTCGGAAACAATTCAGTGTACCGCGAAGACATTGGTAATTCTGCCGATTCGGCCAACGTCGGGTCGCGTCGTGGAACCAAACAGAAAAGTTCAAAGCAGACCGCTGTCGGAAGACGCTTCTGGCACATGCTACATTCCCGAAACCGCCTCCTCATGCTAGCAAATTACATTATTGTCTGTGTTGCATTGAAATATTTTGCCAGAGTATGTCCTTGCTTAGTACCAAATAATGATATTGCGTTTATTATTATACATCGCCAGCAACATCCAAAAAAATGGCGCTTCCCCTAAAAGGGGCGCTGCTCATGTTGACTGAGAGATTAACGGTGATTTATTTGTAATTTCAGGCTGACACTAGCTGTACTTCTTGACTGCATCGAGGATGAGCCTGATGTAACCGAGACCAATATCTATATACTTCCTCCGGTAGGAGAGGGTGATAACACCGACGCTGACTGTGATCACTCCGATGACGAGCACAGTGCCAATGTAAATAATTTGCCGCCAAGCATTTTATGCAGGCCTGTGAAGTTGTTTCAGTAGGGGACGATGACGATGAAATGAATAAGAAATGCTAAAATTAAAACAACAATAACTTTGCCTACTAATGAGTTTTATGAGTTTTATCTCATTACTGGAAAACCGCATAATCTGGTGGAACCAAACTTTTGTGCATTAAGGAATGTGGGCAGAACATAAGAAAAAATTGCATTGATCAGATTGAAACCAAATGGTGATTTTGGGTGATCTTATCTCGTTATCCGAACCACGAAAACAACTTATGCTAAAAAATAGGATCCCTAAGAATTGCAATTGCCGAACATAAATATGAACACGAATTGCGTTCCACTGTCACCCTCCGATAGAGCCAAGAATTCTGTTTCGCCGTGTGATTTTTTTTTATCTTTTCTTTGACGATGAAGTAATGAATTTGATGATTCAAGAAAATAACAAATATGCTAGACAACGAACTGCTGAGCTAAATCTAACGATGTCAGAACTTCATGTATTTTTGGGCATATTGTTACTATCTGGCTATGAAAAGTACCCCAACAGACAAATTTATACTGGTCAAGGGAAGAAGATGTCCCAAAAATAGTTCAACATAGTATGCGGTTGAAACGTTTTCAGATGATATTGACATCAGATGATAGACCCTACAAACTGCGACCGCTTCTTGAAACGCTTGGAAAAAATGTGAGGTCACATTTAGGACTAGATGAACACTTATCAGTTGACGAAAGCATGGTGCCTTATTACGGCAAGCATTACGCGAAACAGTTTATAAAGTCAAAGGCAATAAGATTTAGCTACAAAAATTGGGCCCTATGTTCCAGTGACGGCTACATGTATGGGTTTGATGGAAAAGACTGTAATAAAGAAAAAAAACTTAGGTTTGGATGGTGACGTTCTTATGTATCTACTAGAACAAGTTGGCGTGCCAAAAAATCAAGGATTTAAACTTTACTTTGACAATTTTTTACCAGTTTACTGCCTTTGTCCCATTTAGCCAACAATCAATATGGTGCTGTAGGAACCATCCGCGAAAACAGGCTAGAGCATCGTCCACTGTAACACATCAGAAACATGGGCATATAGGTATTATAAAAACGAGAACACCCTTTTGTTCCAATGGAAGGAAAACAAAGTCGTGACTGTCGTTACTAATTTTGAAACAAACAGTACTGTTACCACCTCCAGATGGGAACATGTGTCTAAAACAAAAAAAAAACTATATCTCAGCCTAAAATGATAGCAATCTATAATAAGGACATGGGGGGAGTTGACAAGATGGATAACTTAGTAGCGAGTTATAGAACAAGAATACGGCAAAGGAAGTGGTACTGAGCATTAGTTGCCTTTTTCTTGGACGTTTCGGTGGCTTCGACCTGATGACAGAAATGCGGACCCCCTTTTAGAAAATATATCGCTTTGACGTTTTTAAAACCTTTTGGCGTAAAACGCCAACAAGGTCGTCTTCCCGTCCTCTAAGAGAAGTAAGATATGATAATATTGGACATTTGATTATATACAACGAAACTGATCTCCGCTGTGCATTTTGTGGCAAAAAGAGCAACTTTATCCGCCAAAAGTGTAATGTGGCTTTGCACCCAAAAATATGTTTGTACAGTTACCATGCTGCAAAAGTTAGTTTGATTACATTATGTTTATGCATAGGATAATAGAATAGTTTAATTTTGCCTTGAATTATATAAATTCAGTTTTTGTTCAAGTTGTCTCAAGACGCAGCATCCCTTAAAAGGGACGGTCCTAATCTTCAAAATCAGAAAATAAAAACATATTTCACGTATTGTGGTGATGTGTTAATAAAGCCCTGTGCTTTATAAAAATAAATAAGGCATGTTGAAATTAAAACAAAAATAACTTTGCCCACTAATGACTTTTAATATCTTATTACTGGAAATCCGCATAATCTGGTGGAACCAAACTTTTGTGCATTAAGGAATTTAAGCAGAACATAAGGAAAAATTGCATTGATTAAATCGAAACCAATATGATGCTTTTTGATTTTTAATTTGAAAAATCTACGTTAAGCGTTCGTGCTAGCCCAAACATAGCTCCGATTCATAAACCTCGTGATTTCTGCTATAAAAAAAATTCTGTAACAATTTTTCGTATGAGATTGGAAAATACGAGAAAATCCAAGTTAAATTAAAATATGTAGAACATCGCAAGAATTTTTCAAAGTTGTCAATATTGTCACGACTAACAAACATCCGAACGTTTTTGTGCTACCCTATAGAACTAGTCGCCGCGCCGTGCCGCTCGCTTCTCTGTCTGTATGAATCATCGCCCGGCCGGCCGCGAAGTTTCAGGATCGCTGGAATTGTCTCGATGGCCTCGTCGAGATCATATAGAGCGGCCTCGGAATACTTCCCGAATATTCGTGATAGATTTGAGATTATATATAAGCAGACCTAAGGCGAATGTTAGTTAGTTCAGTTCAGTTAATCATTGAGTGTTGATATTAGTTGTAAAGTTATAAGAGTAGTATAGAGTGTTAAATTGTATACAGTGGTAGTGAATCAAGAGAGTATTAGTTGAAATTAGCAGAGTTGTAATTCTGTTAAGAACCCACGGGAAAAACGTAACAATATCTTGGCATTTTTACGAATCTGACTAGATAAGTTTGCTTTTGATGCATTATGATAATCTTGAAGGAATAAGTTTTTCAATATTTTGACACAACTTTTAGGTTAAAATATGTAGATTTATATATTTAATTGCCTGAAATCTCATTGAGAGCGCTTTGAAGATGGGCCACGATTGAAGAATTTTGACATTTTTTAGTCGATAAGTAGCGGTTTTTGCTGATTTTATCGGAGATTTCGAACTAAAGTTTTACTTGAAATATCGAAGCTCTGACAAGTAACTTTAAAATATAGAAAGCACACAAAAAATACTTGTTTTTTTTTTTTATAATATTAACCATTGTTGAAGTTTTCATTTCACTCTGTTTTTTTTCCAGGATTCGTAAAGATCACTTAATTGGCACTTGTGACTTGTGTTATTTACACCTTAAGACCACGACCAAAGAGGTCCTATATTGAATATTTCAATAAGACTGTGGTAGAGGAAAGGGTAAAAAAAATTACACACAAAGATAAATCCTTCACAAGAATATAGAATATACCTATCTACTGGTAGTCCTAGACTACTTAGCGTGCGAACAGGAAATCATTTAATTAAAGTGTGTTCAGAAGCTGTAAATGCATTTAACCACCTTCACAAGAATCGATAAAATAGTACGTTAGCCTCAGAAAGATTTACCCTTGGCGAAGCTCCCATGAAGAAAACTGGGCTGTCTCCACTTAGAAGGTGGTCCATGTTCATCCTTGTAGGTGACCTAAACTAAAAACTGTCTTAAGGGGGTATTTAATTTAACTACCTAGAATATGCGGATAATCTGACGATTGTGGAGCTAGGAAGATTAGCGGGGAACCTAGCAGCCAAAGAATCCTTAATATCGTGAATCGTTGGTCAACCCATGAAAACAATAGTATGTTACTATAATATTATTAAAGTATGACCAATATAACAATAACTGGTATAAAATCTTTTTAGATGATATGAGGCGTTTTTTCAAGTGATTACATAATATAAAAATATCCTCTTCTGACTAATCAGAAGCAGTTTCCCAGGAAAATTTTGCTCGAAACATTTCGAATATTCAAAATTTTAAAATGGCAGTAATAAGCATAGGTATTTATTGTTTGAACTAGCAGCTTGTTTATATTCACAACTTAGCCGATTTATTATTTGCATATGTTTTATCGCAGGCAAGAAATAAAATAGAAAGTAGAGCTATTATAGAGCTTAAGTGCCTATTTCAAACTAAATACAAATAAACATAATTTATCTCTGTTACCGAAGAGCATTCTTAACTTTATATTGTTTACTAAAGCGTAATAGCAGCACCCACTCGAAGATTGCTAGACAGTTAAAAACAATGGAATTGCAGCTTAATTGTTAAAAAATGGAAGTTGTTATAAGGCAGTAAATGTCAAACTTCTATTTCTTAAATAAACATTTCCATTTTTGTAATTCTGTAAAGATTTCATGGTTATTTGATTCAGTGCAATTGATTTTCTTTAAAATAATAATTTGAAAAAGTTATTTAAGCCATTTTCAATATTCTGGAATTTTGTGATTCGCTATTATTATTTTATTGTATCTACTAAAATTAGATTGTATGATATAAAAATTGTAAAAGATAAAAATAAACCATGTACCCGGATAATATCCGATTAATGCAAAACTATGAAAATCGGTATTAGATCGTTTACGTCGGACTAAACATGTGGAACATTGCGATTATCATAAGCAGTGACGAAATATGACAATTATTGTAATAAGAGCAAAAAAAGCTTATCTAAATTTAAAATTTAATTAAAAAAAGCAGACAAGTAAAATGCAATGTGTAATCAATATTTTTTTTATTAATTCAAATAATAGTATCTTCCTGCCAGATAATGATTTTATATATTTCTATAGAATTCGTTCTAATTTGCGATAGTGATATTATGGATATTTTAACAAATAATACATCGAAGGTCTTTGGTCAAGACAAATTTAATATAACCAACCTTGATTTTCAGATACTGTCCATTTGTAATTCAATTTATTCGACTTGCTGTAAACGTCTGTATATAAAAAATAATATTTCCCTCTGGAGTGGAAGAAAGCGAAGTAAAAAATCCCACCAACTTTGAGTATTTGCATTCAATCTTTATTTTTCCCCTCCTATCAAAATATTTCGAAAAATGTTTGGCTATAGTCGTACAATAGCTATTAGTGATGTGACAAATGATATTTTAGGAGAATTAGATAATAACAGAGCTGCAGTTGTCGTAGTGTTGGATGAGAGTAAAGCATTCAACATGTTAAATCATACAACCCTTATTAGTTCAGAACAATTAGCTTGAAAATCATGCAATCTCCCAAAAATCGACCACCCCCAATTTTGATTTTTTTTTACACTACCCATTATGATGTATCGATACGCCTGAAAGTTACGCCAACGACGCACTGGAGTTCCGTGAGATATAAGAGGTCAAAGGTCGTGGATTTTGTTATCTCGCTTCCTATCGCTCCAACGTGAAAAATACCTAATACAAAAGTTGAAGATCTCAATTATTAATACCGTTCTCGAGGCTGAATGTGTGTAAAAACGCAAAAATAGCCAAATTCGTGTATGCAACGTGTATCCCCGCATTTTCTCTCTTCCGACTGCGAACAAATGGATACCGTCGTTCCAATGTGCATGTCAGCGGCTTTAAGCAAATCACACAATTCCAGTTGAAGGTCTGCTCTGCTTACGTTCTGAACAGAAATTGTAAGTGGCTGAGTATAAACTAATATCTTTCTTTCCATTTTCTTGAAGTCGCTAAATCAATGTTCGAATTCTTCTGCAATTGTGTCTATGAATTTTATATGAGGTAAATATGAAACTTCTTAAAAATCCTCCATTTCTTCAAAATGCTCTTTACAACCTGGAAAAAATGAAAAATATTTTTTTTTCTAACGAAGACTTGAAAAGCCCAAGTTTGTTGTTAAACCCCCTTATGTGTCCAAATAAGCTGGCAATAGTCTGCCGTTTTCCTTGTAGCTTCAAATTCAATTCGTTAAGGTGAGATGTCAGGTCTGTTAAAAAAGCAAGGTCTGCGAAAAATGTTGCATCTGGCATTTGATTTTCCAGTTCCGTAGTGTCAGACTTCACTTCATCTTTAAGGAAAATAGGAAGCTCCTTGAGGAAAGCGAATAATCGTTGAAACCAGTTTCTGGCGCCAACCAACGAATAGCGGTGTGGAGTAACAAGTTCTCATATGCAGCATTTTCTTCGGCAAAAACACGAGATTTTCTGTGAGTCAAAGCACGATTAGTTAGTTATTTTAACAACCACTTTCATTGCATTAATTTGACGTAAGGATTTTCCACATAGGACCTCTTGGTGAACAATACGATGTATTACGGGACAGTTGATGTTGTTTTGTTTCAAGAGTCCTGCAAATCCAATTTCAGTTCATATCATAGCTCTGACTCTATCAGTGACAGGACGTCTATCTAATCCCCCGTAGTCTGACACCAACTTATTTACAGCTTCAAAAATATTTGTAACCTTGGTTGTACCATGGAAAGGAATAAGATCAAGCATCTCCTCTTCCACACTGAAGTCATCTTGAACAGTTTGGATAAAAATTACAAGTTGTAGTAACAGTTTTATGCCCATAGTTCACGCTAACTTGTTTATTTTACATAAATATCCTATACATTATTGCATTTGTATTTAGCGCTAATTACTTCCGAGATATTTACCGTGGCTTTAAAATTACTTCATTTTATTAATAGGGCTCGATTTGATATTTAACGCTTTTTAACAAAAAATAAATTAAAGATACCTAAACACTTTTGATGGAGGTTCAAAAAATACTGGCCTGTGCACTGTGTTATTTTATATAAAGTGGGACCAGCCCGGTTAAATTCATAAAATGGTGCTTTTAATTTCTAAGTTATTAGGGAAGATACAGAAAGGCATTATAAGATCCTTTACACAAATAGTGCACTATATAAAAATCGGCCCTTCCCATTGGTCGATCCGCATGGCCCTCCGCTCGCTTCGGGGGCTCAAGACAAGGAAACTAACGATGTGCTAACCCAATCTAACCCAAGACATACCCAAAATCAAGAAAAAAAGCTGTTTAGAAACATAATCTTAAAAAAAAATAAAAAAGGCAACGGGGTTCGAACCCGCGTTTTTCAGGTGAAACCCAACGATCTAAACCTCTACACCACAAGAGCTCTCGATAAAAAATTATTGCATCACGCAGACATATCGTAATACGAGATGGATCGACCAATAGGAGAGGTCGATTTTTACATAGTGCACTATTTGTGTAAAGGATCTTTAAATGCTACAGAAAGCGCCGAAAATGAATTATCTTAATATAACTCAAAATTATTTTTTTTTTCATATTTGGAACGAAAAATATATTAAGTTGGGGTTTTTAACCTTCGGCCAAATGCACTACAATAGAGTTTTATCCAAAATACTAAAGCACAATTTTTGTACTGTGTTTGAGGGCAATAATTGTGTTTCGGCATTGTGGATAAAACTATGTTTAAAGTGCAACAAAATATAGCATTTTAAGGTGCATTTTCTAATATTTTTTGCTCTAAAGTGTTCATGAGTATCTCAAAATGGCTTGATTTTACATTATACGGAGCCTTGAAATATAATGATAAATGACATTAGAAAAATCGTATTTTTCTAATGTCATGTTCCCTTTGTTAAAGTTTTCTAAAGAGTTTAAACATATATTTTTGTTACAATGAGCATTTAATACATAAGAACAAGGGGCAAATAAACCAATTCTCATGTCCCTGATTATGAATCCTTGCCGTTAGTTTTAGGTCACAGTTTACACAGTTTGATTTAAAGTTTAATGCCATTTTTTAAGGAATAAAAACAATGAAGGGTATCTTGTTAACGAAAAGTCGAAATATATTCCCTTCAGTTTTGTTCTCGCAGTTCACGGAAACATGTTTATTTTACATACATATCCTGTACCTATATTATTGCATTTGTGTATCTAGCTTAGTTTTCTGGCCTTATTAGTGCTAACTACTTTCGAGATTTTTACCGTTGCTTTAAAATTACTTCATTTTACAGGGTTCGATTTAATATTTAACGCTTTTTTAACAAAAAAAATTAAATATACCTGAAATTTTGACGCGGATTCAAAAAACTGGCCTGTGCAAAATATTATTGAATCATGGTATTTTAGTTATAGGGGGAAGGAGAAATTAATATTTTATCACCAGTAAATAAATAGATTAAAAATTCGATGTATTAGATGCAAATTTATAGATAAGAACATATTCCGATTTATTTGTAAAATTCTTTGCCACTTTTTTATAGCTGTGAAGAGATATGGTGAATATAAGGTTACTGATTTTGATGAATGATAACACAATAACCGAAACGTTTTATTGCCAAAAACTCATCTATTCATATTCATACCTGAAGTATGCGTCATATTGCTTTTCAATGTGCTGGCACAAACAATTTGCGTAGCTATATTGTTTGTGTTAGATTGTTTGTGGTGCTGGCTAATAACATTTAAAACTTATATAGGCCCTTTTAAAATCCGTAAATGCTCTCTAAAACACAACCTTTTTAGAATTTGTGTGAATTTGAACTTAGTTTTACAAATGCAGTTACTCTGCTCTGCTGCATTCAGTGATACAATTTTTTTAACATTTGTCTCTTGTATTCAATGTTTCATCGTTTTATTTTTAATCGGAGCTTGACGCGTTAATACTTGCTAACCCAAACTTCATATGTTTTGTTTATTTTCAGCTTTTCAGCTTCCAAAGGCGTTTTCTGCAGATAACTTGTTACTGACTGAAATGTTGCTCAAAAATGTTATATTAAAAATACGCACGTTCTTTAGCTTATTATGCTATATACTGTATTTTGCGTTACATTTTAGTATTAATTAAAGCTACTCCCCTTATCTCCAACCGCCATCGCCACTCATATATGTATCGTTTTTTTTTTTATTTACTGCATTGTACAGGGTGGCTTGATTTGAAGAGTATGTATGGGGATCCAGATAACGTAAGAGATACAGTATCGGTCAAATTAAGGCAAAATTACGCATTTAGGTGCATAATAATATGTCGTTTAGAAAGTATTAAAATTCCGAGTATTTCGGGAGATATCCGGGAAAAACAAAATTTTGAAAAATCGTTTTATTTATTTTTTCAGAGTTTTTTTTCTGGGCTTATTTAAAAACTGATTTCAAATTGAATTGAACTTTTGCGTTGCCACTTTTTTCGCTCTATCCAACGGTGGTATCCAGTTTGGAATCCGACTTTCATCTTCAAGGGGTCATCATCAACTTCCTTTTCTTTAAATACGAAGTTTAGTTTCTTTATCGTTTTTCAGATGATATTGGCTAAATTTTTATTTTTAAAGTTGTGTTTGAAATTACTTAATTTACCTTGGTGTAATTTTAAATAGTTTAAGGTAATTTCTATATACTATAAAAGTATTTTATTTTGTTTTTTGAAGTAGGTGGAAAATTTCGGTCTTTATTTAAAAAAAAAATAAGAATAGATCAATTAAATAAACAGGTTCGTTTACTTTTTAACCCAAAGCAAAATAAATAATGAAAAAAAAAATTAAAAATAAAAATTAAAAAAGAATAAAAAATATTAAAAACATGTTCATATTAATAACGCCAATAACATCTAAAGACGAAAAAAAAATTAAAGTTCGTATTTAAAAAAAGAAAGTTGATGATGATCTCTTGAAGACGAAACTTCATATTCCAAACTGGATACCACCATTGGATAAAGCGGAAAAAGTGGCAATGCAAAAGTGCAATTCAATTTGAAATCCGATTTTAAATATGCTCAGAAAAAAATAAAACGAGTTTTCAATATTCCTGTTTGTTTTCCGGATTTCTCCGCAAACATCCGAAATCTTCTATACGGCATATTGTTAGCCACCTAAATGCGCAACTTTACCCTAATTTGACCGGCACTGTATCTTTTACGGTTTTCGAGTTCCTCATAGACTTGAATTCGAGCCACCCTGTACATAGCTCGGTTTTTATTTAATACCTTTTTAAGAAATAAATAGGAAAGTCAAATTTAGGTTACTAGTCGAGAGGGCCTGTCTATGCAATGCACAGTTGAGATATATAATTTTGCATACCAGAGACACAAGAATAATAAATAACCAGAATCCAATGTTTCCTTGTTGCTATGCCTGGGCTGCTGTGACTTCGAACGACTAGTTCCGCGGAAATTCGGCCGAAACTCGCCAGTGTAGGCGCGACGGCTGTAGTTAGTAAACGGATCGTCCTAAAATACGGTAAAATTCAAGCTGTTGGAAATGAGGGGTTATACTTTCGATGCATTTTCCCTTGTTGAGTGTTTCGTGTTTTAATGGAACTTATATTATACACTAAAATCGATTAATAGAGAGTAACCATAAACCATAAGTTATCTGGAAATGGTGAGAGGGTGGCCTTGAAAGGCCGCGGCACTTAGGCCCCATTGCACCCCCTGTGTGTCCTCTCCAGGTCAACCAATCCATCTAGGCCATCGTCCAGCCTAGTGTAAAAAGGCGGCGATGTTGCCCGAGGAGGCTGTTCTAAGAAAAGCCATGGTTGGCCATCGTTCTCCCAAAATGGATTCCCTTAGTTCCGAAACAGCGTCGCAATCGCAGAGCAAATGCTCTACTGTTTCGTCCTCCTGTTCACAGCCTCTGCATGTAGGTGTCTCGCATAATCTCATTGTGTGGAGATGTTTCCTTAGCTGGCAGTGTCCAGTCAGCATCCCCACCATGAGTCGTAGGGTCTTCCTTGACATATCCAGGTATGCTTTTGCTGCAGACTCATTAGGGTAGCTTAAAAACTCCCTGGCCAGTCGACAGTTAGTTGTTTCGTCCCATCTTGCCCTAAAGTCTTCATGGGTGATCTTTTATATCATATGTATCGTCGTCGCGACAGGTAGGTGTGAAGGGCCGGCTCCGATAATGTTTGAACCGGCTGCCTTTCTAGCCAATTTGTCCGCTGATTTGTTACCTTCGCACTGTGCATGTCCTTTAATCCAGCACACAGAAATTCTGTTTTTGCGGGCAGCATCCTCCAGTGAATTATGGCATTCTAGTACTGACCTGGCTGTAAGTTTACAACTTTTCAAGGCCAGTAGTGCTTGTCTACTATCCGTGTAGATTTTAATAGGCTTGTTCTCAGTATTCCTGCGAACAATCTCTTTTGCGGCTATGGATATTGCAGCAAGTTCAGACTGAACTATGCTTGCGTGTCCCTCCATAGGCCATTTAAGTTCAATTCGCAAGCTTCGGGAGTAAATTCCACAGCCTGCTCCTTCCTTGGTTGTTGAGCCATCCACGAAAATGTTAACCGCACCTTCGGTTATAGGCTCAAATGGTTTTATTTGTACATTATATAGTCTGTCGAAGACAAACTTGGGAGGTATGCTATCTGCACTTACCTGCAGTAGTGGCAGTGTTACGACTGCCCCTTCCCACAGGTGGCGTCTAGTCTCTCCACATTCTATCCTAGGTTGCACACCTACGACTTTGAGCCTTAGCAATGCAGTCAGAGCCACCTCCCTTAGATAAATATCTAGGGGAGGCAAAAACCATAAGTTAATAATTTGGCCAAATGAATATATTGGTTAGAAAATAAGTAGTTTTATTTATTAGCATCTTTTAGATCTTAGGAATGATTAAATTGCTGGGAACGTCAGTATAAATAAGTAACCGAACGCTGATTGGACGTCTAACCAGCACTAACCAGATGTATTAAAATTGATTATAACGTATCGGAACCGGTTCAAATGACTAAGTAAAATAAGTAGATACTAAGTCTCTACCACACTTGGACGGCTAATCAAAACTAACCCAATCTATTAAAATTTATTATAACGTATCGTAATCGGGTCAAATGACTAAAATAAATTGAAACTAAGTGAAACTAACCGTAAGTTGATTCAACGACTAACCGAAACTAACTAAATCTATTTAAATTTATTATAATGTATCGGAACGGGTTCAAATGACTAAACTAAATACAAGTGTTTTCCGGGCTGTTAGGCCGTGGTCTAATGGAAATTCTTCCAGAGCTTTCGGCTGCAACTGCGGCAGCCATCCTCAGTGGCGTCTTGGGCGAAGTGTTCTCGTCTGCGTCCGTTGAGGTACTGATGTGTCCAACTGGAATCGCGCCGTACTCATAGGCACTGGGCGGACGGAGGACTGAACGGTCTCCCTGTTTGTGGTAGCGAACGGACTGACTGACTAAGCATTTATTTTATATTGTACATTTTTAAAGTGTCCTACTTCATAGTTACATATTAAGTCATATACATTATTGTATTTAAGCTCGCTCTGAGCCACACAACCTTGCACATAACAGACCCTCATCCAAGGGTTGGCCGATGTTCTGGCCTTACGACTATGTTTGGTAACCTTCAAGATGGCTAGTATTCCTTGGGGAACATACCCCTTCAATAGCGCTTTCAGTGTTACACTTACGTTAGTACACGGTATCAGATTTACTGTATTTAAATTTGCTTGGTGGAAACGTGGAGAAAATTATGCAAAAACTCCACTTCACGTTTCTTTGGTTACTCTTTCATCCCTCATCATTCACTCGCTCATTCATTCTATATATACATTTAGCGGGTTTTGCAGCTATTGGCAGCACCCTGGTGAGGTGTATTATGTCATGTAACTGTGAATCGTAATCCACAATTCGCTACAGGGTATAGGGAACACAGCGCACTGTTGCGTGCGTGGAATGACTGTATCTGAGCCGGGTTGCCCGTCTTATATGTGGAGGCGGCGGCCAGTGACTATATCCGGCCGGCTCCGCCCACTGCCACTTGTGGGCGGAGTCCGCCAGATATACCCGAGCTGGGCCACTGCTTGTGACTGGAGGCACGTTTCTGTGCTCCTAATACTTGATTCTGAGAAGTGGAGGTTTAGGGTGGCTGAGGGGTGTTTTTGTCCCTCGGGAACATGTTATATGTATTTAGATGCTTTATTTACATATTTACAGTTAAATTTTTATCATTTTATGACATTACATTATACAGATATATACAGTTATGTACAGGAATTATATGTTCTTCCCGGTTTATGGGGGCCTAGGTAAGAAATAGAGCGATGTGCCCTTATGGATTGGACCGTGGATTGAGCGGTGTCCTTGATCATATCGCTCATCGGCTATGTGGGCTGTTTCAGGTGAGCCGCGCACCCCTGTATCATAGAATTTGCATGCCAGGCGGTCTATGTGCTCCCGAATATATTCGATGCCCGCCCAGTCATGCAAATCCTGTATTCTAGTTCGCCATCTTGCTGAAAAGATGGCTTTCAAATGTCTGTTTTGTATAACCTGCACTGTGTTTAGAGGTCTTTTGGCAACAGAGCACCATACCGGTGCCCCGTATAGCAGGGTTGGTCTGGTTATGGCTTTATACAGGATTAGTTTATTCCCTGGACTAAGCGGGGAGTTACGTCTTATTAGTGTTCCCAGTGTGTCGATTATGATTTTGTTTTTGACCTTGATATGCGCCATATGATCGTGGAATCTTAATCCTTTATCCAGAACTATGCCTAGATATTTTAACTTATCTTTGGCAGTTATTTCTGCATCCAGGATGCGCATTGGCTGCGCTTCGTTTTGTGTTCGCTTCCTGGTGAAGATTCCCAACTCTGTCTTCCCTGCGTTAATTCTGATTTTCCATTTCTCATAGTACTCTAGGATAGACTGCATATACCGGCTCAGATTTTCAACAGCGGTCTGCGCGTGAGGGGCACTAGTGTATATAATGGTATCGTCTGCATAGAAGGCTGCAGACGAGTCCGGGAGGGTGGGAAAGTCGGAGATATAGTAGCTGAAAAGCTGCGGGGACAGTACCGTTCCTTGCGGGACACCGCACAAAAATGGCCTTGCCGAAGATACGGCATTTCCCACCTTAACCGAGAAGGTGCGTCCGGCAAGGTATGACCCGACTAGCGCTGCCAAGTGTAGCGGGTACTCATACTCCACGTAGAGCTTGTGCAGCAAACCGTCGTGCCACACCCTGTCGAAAGCTCTCTCAATGTCGAGGAGAAGCAGGGCTGTGCAATGCCGGTTATTGAAGCCGGTGAAAATGTCTTGTACGACTTTCGCAGCCAGCATGCAAGTATTATGCCCGCTGCGGAAGCCATACTGCTCCTTAGGGAGAATACCGAGCTTCTCAGCCGCCCCACTAAGCCTCGACAGTAGCGAACGGTTTTGGTTGTGTGTTACTACTACTCCAAATCAATCTTCGGAACCGAATTCGTCGTAGGTGGCAAAGGAACCGAGCGGTGATTGATCGGTTAAGGGTGAGCGCCCTTAACGCGCAAATCAAGTTGAATATTCGAACGTACAGGGATGCGGCGTGGATGACCTTTGTAAATGGGCTCGGCACGTCAGACGGTTCCCTGTGGAAGCTTGCGAGACAGATCCGCAGAGACCCAACTGGCATCCCCGCTATTCGCCACCGCGGCGAGGATGCAATGACTGATCAGTCGAAAGTTGAGGCCTTTGCGGATTTCCTCGAGGGCGTACATAGGGAGCCACCGGACACTGTGCCATTGCACGCCCATTATGCAGAGCGAGTTATGCCGTTTGTGAACAGCAAATTTCCAATTCCGCCCCCTGTACTGAATAAACTGCTTGTTACCCCATCCGAGCTGCGCAAAGTTCTTAGCCGCCTGCCCAAGAATAAGGCTCCGGGGCCTGATACCATCCCTTATCTACTCCTCAAAAACCTTCCCAACAAAGCCCTTGTGCATCTAATGCATATAGTTAACGCCATATTACGCTTGCAACACTTCCCCAATTCCTGGAAGGTCGCGCGGATAGTACTGTTCCCTAAATCGGGGAAGGACTTGAAGTTGACTAGTTCATATCGTCCCATCTCATTGTTGAACACAATGAGTAAGGTTGCCGAGAAACTCATACTGTCCAGATTTAATGAGGCCGCCCTGAGCCTCAAGATTCTGCCGGACGAGCAGTTCGGTTTTCGCAGTAGGCATGGCACTAACATGCTTGCTGCGAAGATCGTATATGACATCTTTGAGGGGTTCAATGAAGGGCATTGCACTTCCTTGTTACTTCTGGACATCGAGAGGGCGTTTGACCGAGTGTGGCACAAAGGCCTTCTGTATAAACTCTTCGTAACATACGGCTTTCCGCTGCATTTGGCAGCACTGGTCGTGTCATACTTGGCCGGGCGCTCCTTCTCGGTGCGGATCGGCAACTCTGACTCAACTATGAGGCCAATTCAAGCTGGCGTCCCGCAGGGAACAGTATTATCACCGCAGCTATTTAGTTATTACATAGCAGACCTTCCCTCCCACCCTCACTCATCCCTGGCATTATATGCCGATGACACTGCCCTCTACGCCAAAGCTCCCAGCGCGCAGGAGGCAACTAACATCGTTAGTGCCCATATGGCACAGGTCAATCAATTTTATATTGATTGGAAAATCAAACTGAACGTGAATAAAACGGAAATGGCCATTTTTACGCGGAAACGCAAAAATATAGACACCCTTCCCATCCTCATCAACAACACCCCCATCCCTCCTAAACCTAAACTCAAGTACCTAGGAATCGTGCTTGATAAGAGGCTTACGTTTGGCGAGCACGTTACTCACGTGAGGAATAAAAATCGGATTATCAGCGACAAACTAAGGCCTCTTATTAGACACGGTTCCTTCCTCAGCCCCTCAAATAAAATCACCCTCTACCGCTCCATAACACGTCCCTTCCTTATGCATGGTGCCCCGGTGTGGAGCTCGATATCCGACACTCAGATGAATAAAATTCAAATTATTCAAAACCGACATCTAAGAGCGGCCCTTTCGGCGGGGCTGCGAACCAGAATCGCAGATCTGCACGCGAGTTCCCACGTCGACTATGTCAGGGAATATGTGGATAGACTCGCGTGCAGATTCTTCGAGTACGGTATCGCCGGCTCGCCGAAAACCGCTGACATAGCGAATGTCAGGTTTAACCCGGGTTATAGGGCAAAACACGGGCCCATGCATATGAAAACCTCACTTTTCTACCTTGATCCTAGACCCCCTTAAACGTTTCATACCCACCCATACCCTAACTCACCCCTAAACTACCCCTGTGCAATCAGGAAAAACCTGATGTATCAGGAGCACAGAAGGTCGACCTCCTTCCATCGACTATACTAGCCCGAGGTTGGCTCCACCCACTATGCGTAAAAGTATGGTGGGTGGGGCTTGCTAAGGAACCTAGTATCCATATAAATACGGCCCGGCCGCTGTCGACACTCAGTCGAATAACAGCAGCCACGTCGTCTCTGCGCTCCTTTGCTCCGGCAAGTGTAATGTGGCTACGCTTTCGTCAAGAACGCCTCTGAGAAACGTTACAGTTCACACCTCATCTAAGCTATCATGATAGCTTCACCCACGTATGAAAGGAAGAATGAAAGAGAGTATGAATGCGTGTGTGACTAAACCAAATAACCGTGACATGGGGTTTTTCGGCGTGCTTTTTCCCCATATGTAACTCCCCTCACCTTTTCCCATCCCTGAAAACAAGTTAACTAGTTCTATTCCCATCTGTATGTAATGAATTACTGTAGTAAATTTGAAGGGCATAGCCCAAGGAAATTAAATTGACAGCATTGAGCATTGCCACTAGCCTACGTATAAACATAGACTGGGTAGTTCATCCGCCCAATGTAAATGCGCGATGCAACGGTTGTGTTGTGAGGTCGTTAGTGCATCTAGCATAGGATGTAAGCGCCTCACCGGCATTGTATTGTGATTATGTTAGTCTATGTAATAGTAAGCTTAAGTGTCCTTAACTCTGTAAACAAACCCTAATAAATGTTTATTGATTGATTGATTGGTTGTGTGTTGTCTAGTACGGAGTGCCATATTTTTCGAACTTGTAACCCTTCTTCCTTCTTATTAAAGTTGTTTTTGTGCTTATGAATTTCTATGGCTTCCCGGTTCAGTCTGGCATGATAGTGTGTGGCCCTTGACAAGACTTCTGTTTCTTCGAAAAGAATCCTGTGGTTATCTTGCGAAAGAGTGTGTTCGGCCACGGCTGATTTTTCCGTTTCTCCCAGACGACAAGATCTTTTATGCTCTGACAGGCGTGTGTTAACGCTTCGCTTTGTTGTTCCAATATAGACCATGCCGCAGGAACAGGGAATTCTATAGACACCGGCCGAAGTCAGTGGGTCTCTGGCATCCTTTGCTGAGCGCAAAAGTTCCTGAATCTTC
>MU182055.1:2846-41095 GCA_016904865.1 Pissodes strobi
CTAACCAAATCTATTAATATCGATTATAACGTATCGGAACCGACTCAAATAACTAAAATAAGCTGAGACTAAATGAAACTAACCGAAAGTTGATTAGACGGCTAACCAAAACTAACCAAATCTATTAAAATTCATTATAACTTATCGGAACTGGCTCAAATAAGTAAAATAAATTGAGGCTCTGTAACAAGTATTTACTTCTATCACTTATACTGTGCTACTGGCTACTTTTTTTTTATAAAAAATCATTTAAAACTTATACAAATCTGCTGTAATTGGTGCTGCTTTTGTCTGCCAACTTTCAATGTATTATTTTGTTTTTATTGAAATCTGGTAGACTGCGCAGGGCAGGTTTGAAGAAAGGCTGTGTTGCCAGATTTATTTTTTAATTCTATATGATTTTAAATTAAAACGGTACATTTCTCTGTTTGACAATTTTATGTTAGTCAATAGTTGTGTTGTGCTGATTTTAAACCAATATCTATTCTTTCTGAAATTATTATTTTATATATCGTATTAAAGCGAGGCAAAGCGTTAGTGATATAAAATAATAATTGAGAATATTCATTGATCTATATGAAAGATCCAAAGATTAATGTGATTATTTATCTTGTTGACTATATTTTATTTCCTTATATTCGTTGCTTTTTTCATTACCTTATATTCCTTGCTTTGTTTTATTTTATTTCGGTTGGTTATGTTTGTTAGTTGGGGTTAATTTTAATTTTGTTAGGTGGGGTAGGTCAAGAGTGTAGCGCGCTCATCTCATTGCGCTTGTTTGGTTAATTAAAGTTTGTTTCGATTATTTTTGCTTAATCCGGGATACTGAATACCAGCGCGCGTAGCGAGTAGCACAGTACACGTGATAGAAGTGAATACTTCTTTATCTACTTTCAACTTATTTTACTTATATAAGCCGCTTCCGATACGTTATAATCAATTTTAATAAATTCGGTTAGTTTTGGTTAGTCGTCTAATCAGCTTTGGGTTAGTTTCACTTAGTCTCAACTTATTTTAGTCATCTGATCTGGTTCCGATACGCTATAACATATTTTAATAGGTTTGGTTAATTTGGGTTAGTCGCCAAATCAACTTTCAGTTAGTTTCATCATCTTATTTTCGACATTTGAACCGGTTCCGATACGTTATAATCAATTTTAATAGATTTGGTTAGTTTAGGTTAATCGCCGAATCAACGTTCAGTTAGTTTCACTTTGTCTCGACTTATGTCAACCTGTTCCGCTAGGTTAAAAATCAATTTTAATAGGTTTGATTAGTTTGGGATACGCGTCGAATCAACTTTCAGTTAGTTTCACTTTGTCTCAACTTACTTGAGACATATGGAGCTGTTCCGATATGTTATAACCAATTTTAATACATTTGGTTAGTTTTGGTTAGTTATCTAATCAACTATCAATTAGTTTCACTTAGTCTCAATTTATTTTAGTCATTTGATCCGGTTCCGATATGCTATAACCAATTTTAATAGATACCTATGGTTAGTTTGTGTTAGTCGCGGAATTAACTTTAGGTTAGTTTCACTTAATCTTAACTTATTTTAGACATTTGAATTGGTTCTGATACGTTATAATCTATTTTAATACATTTGGTTGTCGTCTAATCAACTTTTGGTTAGTTTCACTCAGTCTCAATTTATTTTATAGTCATTTGATCCGGTTCCGATATGCTATAACTAATTTTAAAAGATTGGGTTAGTTTGGGTTAGTCGCCGATTCAATTTCAGTTACTTTCACTTTGCCTCAACTTAGTTTAGTTATTTCAACCGGTTCCGATGGGTTCCAATCCAATTTTAATAGATTTGGTTAGATTGGGTAGTGTCGAAGTTAGCTTCACTTAATGTCAGCTTATTTTAGTCACTTGATCCGGTTCCAATATGCTATAACCAATTATAATAGATTTGGTGAGTTTGGGTTAGTCGCTGAATCAACTTTAAGTTAGTTTCACTTCGTCTCAACTTATTTTAGTCATTTCAACCGGTTCCGATAAGTTATAATCAATTTTAATAGATTTGGTTAGATTGTGTTTGTTGTCGAATCAAATTTTGGTTAGTTTCACTTTGTCTCGACTTATTTTAGTGATTTCAACCGGTTCCGCTAGGTTATAATGAATTTTAATAGATTTGGTTAGTTTGTGTTTCATTCAGTCTCAACTTATTATAGTCATTTGATCAGGTTCCGATATGCCATAACCAAATTTAAAAGATTTGGATAGTTTGGGTTAGTCGCCGAATCAATTTCAGTTAGTTTCACTCTTTCCCAACTTATTTTAGTCATTTCAACCGGTTCCGATAGGTTCTAATCAATTTTAATAGATTTGGTTATTTTGGGTTATCCGCTGAATAAACTTTCAGTTAGTTTCACTTTGTCTCGACTTATTTTAGTGATTTCAACCGGTTCCGCTAGGTTATAATAAATTTTAATAGATTTTGTTAGTTTGGGTTAGTTGCCAAATCAACTTTCAGTTAGTTTCACTTAATCTCCTTATTTTAGACTTTTGAATCGGAACCGATACATTATAATACATTTTAATACACTTGGTTAGTTTTGGTTAGTCGTCCAATCAACTTTCGGTTAGTTTCACTTCGTCTCATAAAAATTGAATAATTCTTTATCAATTTCATAACGTGTAGTTACATAACAGCCATCAATAGTACAATAAGAAAAACTACACCTAGCCATCTTAACCATATATATTTTTAAATAGCGTAAAGCGTGCGAAAATTATTCCGTAAAAATAAATTCACACTGTCCGATCGTGGAAGTACTTGCGAAAACTGAGTCACGGCTAAGCCGTGACATTGACGGGTAGCCGATGGGCGAGGGATTTGCGCAGGCAGGAGGGAAATTTTCCGCGGCACACTCGAGTGAGCGGACTTATTAGAATATCTATAGACGGTGATATGGTTATGGTTTATAACTCACTAGTGTGTTATTTGATAGTTTAGTTCCCTAAAATGACATGAATAATGATACTTAAAACTGACATGTGTTGGATAAAGCAATTTTATTCAATATCGTTTAGGTAATAAACACTAATATTATTTTCATCGGTTCGGTATTTCACTGTCGATGTTGTTTAGATTGAATTTGTTCTTCAATGATTGGAAGGATTAATAAATATCATAAATACGTTAAGGACTGTTTTACTATTATTTTTCAAAAAAGCACAGCTATAGGTTTAAAAATTTTGATCTTGAAATAAGATAATGATGAGATTTCGACAATATATTATAAATGAAAAATTAACATATTCCAAATATCTTTAAAATCAATCTAGATTCTCCATTTAAATATTAATTCACGCGGTATAAGCGCTAGTGGGCCGAACAGCAATACTTTGTACTCGTAACTAGGTCAACGTCAGTCGATGACGAGCATAAATTATCGCAGTGCACAGCACCGATTATCAGTGACCCACTTTTTATCAACCTACAGAGTACAAGTGACTGCACCGGTAGTAAGCCGAGTCCGCTTTTAGAGACACCCAGGGTGTAAGTGTCTGCTCCGGCAACAAGCCGAGTTTGTCCATATGCATAGACTAGAAGTGATTGCTTTGGAAGCAAGTGACTGCCCCGGTAGCAAGTCGTCGCTTATATCTACAGAGACAGAGTCAGAAGTTTATAGCGGATTAGCAAACATCTGACCCACTCTAAGTAGAAGTATCCATTAAAACCTCGTAGCATTGGTTGGTCTCGCAGGTATGGGTCATTATTACAAATTGGGTCGTCCACATATTGCTCTAATGGTAATATCTCTTGTTGACGAAATGAACTCAATAAACCAGTGTAATTTTGTAAGTTGCGGATTTTCCTGTAAAATGAAGATTATTTTTATTTTGTAATATTAAGCCGACGATAGTTCTGCAGGGGTCCCAAGTTCCAGAAATCCTGCGTCGCAAAATTTAAGCGTTACAATTTTACTGGTCACGCTAAGGCCTGTTTTGACTCCTATGATTTAAAGTGTACTATATACTCAGTATATTTAACTAAATACTTAATTCAAAAAATTACCAGTGGGAGAATCTCTGCTATAACGTCGACAGTTTATATCCAGCATTATGAAAATTATTTGTTGATATTTCTGACATGGCAAATTCACTAATCGTTAGCTTTAGCTATACAAAGTGGAGGCAAAATGTATAAATACTTCGTTTTTTTTTTTATTTGTGATAAAAAAAAATCGATGGAAATACTATTGATGATGCTGATGAGGACGTAGCATGGTATTTTTGAAAGTAAACTATAAGTTACTTCATGTAAGAAGTACCCTCAACTGGTATGGTGACTTAGCTATGATGTGGCTCACTTTCCAGTTATCATGTTTCTTTTTATAAATAATCTCTATTAACAGCCTTTTTAATTAATATGGCTCATTACTAATCGAACTCAACTCAACAAACATATTTTCAAAAAGTTAATGCAGATATTTGAAAATATACTTTTTATTTACAAAAACCCAATATGCTTTAACTCTTTATTATGAAAAAAGTAGAGATTGTTAAGGCAATTTCGCAAAAAAAACACTTTTCAGAAATGCGAATATGAAAATTCGACTAGGTAATATTACTCAACGTCCTTAATGCAATTTTTGCAATACCTGCTTGCACGCTGGTGGCAAAATTGGCCCGCAAATGCTCAATTGCACTTGGAAGAGTACTTATTGGTGTTCCTATTAAGTTTAGACAGATAAATATAGCACCTTTTCCATTTTGCTGGGGCCACTCGATCATCATTGCCCTAAGGTGGAAAAGGAATCTTGAATTAATTCATCAATGACGTGTCTAAGAGGTAATTTCTGATTATATATTCATTGTTGCAATTGAACCCGTACAAGTTTGCATTGCTAAATTTTTTATGAAAGTTAAACGTCCTATCGTTTCTGTCTGCTGTAAAATATTACGGGTGCGTTTATTCCCGATATATTCTGATTGCACCAAAAATAGCCATAGTCCACCTCTGCTTGCTTCTGTTTACCGAATATGTCCCACACTTCTGGTCAAGACCAGCTCGGTTTCTAGAATTACAGAAAGCAATGCTTTTATACTTTCCAGATTGTATGTAAGTATCTACTGAATGAAGCATGTATATGATATCAAAGTGACTGACTTCCTTTTTTTGTACAAAGACTACTATCATACCTTTGATAAACCCATAGAACGATGAATATAATGTTGGGGCTTTTTTGGAAGAAATTCTTCAGGAATCTCTCTTTTATTTTTTCCTTATTGTCCCAACATATGTAAGCCCATTGGTTTAAGTTCCTGAACAAGCGGAATTGACGTAAGCTAATTCTCTCCTGTAATACTGAGATTGATTTGTAATAATGGCTGACGTAATCTCATCACTGCTTGTGTTGGTCTTGGCAATAATTTCATTATTTCATATGTTAAATTTAAAACATCTCTATTCTTTCGAGCGAAAATTTAACTGTTATAAAAATAATGTCTTCTACAATTTACTAAAACCAGATTCACAACGTCTTCTAAATACTATCAGCATCTCGTCAATACACACATCAGTGCCTGGGGTAAACGTTTTCTGCTAATTTTGAAACAACTCATCAAATATAAAGAAAATAGCGATGAAAGGATCTTCAAGTTTTCTTTCGTTACAGTCCTTCGAAGTATCAAATCTCAGACATGAGACCAAGATAAAAATTGTTTGAGATATATCGTCCAATGAAATATATCGCGTGCAATAACACAAAATGAAAATAATGGTTTCTAACACCCCCCACCTGTTTGGTTCGAAGTAAAAACATACTATCACCAAAAATGAAGGATCTCAGTTGCCTAAGAATTCAAACTTCTAGCAATTTCAATCACACCTGGAAGTCTAGATTAGGATGAGTGATGGAGTTCGAACATTCCGCACCGGGAGTTGCGTTTCCATAAAAATATTCCAAGTTTTCATTGATTGCACCTGCAATACCATTATTCCCGGAAATGTCGTTACGTGATTGCTCTCCATCTGTCCTAAGCAGATGCTACTCGACGAGGAGGGAAATAGAAAGATGGTTGCTATAAATTTTAATCGTCGCAGACGAAAACACATTAGATGCAAATGATATTCGCCTTTTTCCGTTCGTGGTCTGTTGGAGTGCGGGCTCATTTCTAGTAAATTCGGTTCATCTCCTTTCTCCGAATGGTCTAAACACTGAATTTTTAGATCTGAGTAGGTTAGATCAATCGCGAAAATTCGTTTTTATGCGACAAATCTTCACTTGATTTCATCGCTTAATGATCGCACGCCGTCACCTTGTAATTCTGTATTGTATTACTTCTGCACTTTTCTACGCATGACATTGTACCTAGTTGCTATCCCGAAAATTTAAATATAGGACAAAAATATTGCCCATAAGTCATGCTGTTCCTGTACGGGTATAAGTAAATGACTACTTATTCCAATAGAATAAATTGAAAAGATAATAAATATATAGAAAACTAGTCAAGTTTTCTACACAACGCATCCCTCCAAAGGTTTTCTCTGTTCCCTATAAATTCCCGTCCAATTCTTTGCTACGTGTATCATGTTCGTTTTCTTCATAACAATTGTCATGACCTGATTCATTAGCAAAAATTTCAAATTTACATCTGCCGCAGGTGAGCCTTGATGATTCGCCCATTGCACACATATGGATGGAATGGGTTAGCTCACTTATACACAGTATATTAGTTTAAAAGCTTATTTACTTTACGTGTGTGGTATGGTCAGGTCAAAGCGACCAAAACTTAAAATATTTCACTGGCCGATCTTGACAGCAGCCCGACAGGCAATGCACTTTAGGCAGTTTATCGATGAGGAAAAGTAGTGGGAATAGCAGCTATCTAAAGCGAGGTACACACGGATATACGTGTCTTATACGCATCTAAAGATCCTTTACACAAATGTATTACGATATGTCTGCGTGATGCAACCGATTTCTATCAAGAGCTCTTGTGATGTAGAGGTTTAGATCGTTGGGTCTCACCTGGAAAACGCTGGTTCGAACCCCGTTGCTTTTTTTATTATTTTTTTTTAAGATTATGTTTCTAAACAGCTTTTTTTCTTGATTTTGGATATGTCTGGGGTTAGATTGGGTTAGCACCTGGTTAGTTTCCTTTTCTTGAGCCCCCGTAGCGAGCGAAGCGAGCGGAGGGCTATGCGGATCGACCAATCGGAAAGGCCCATTTTTATATAGTGCACTATTTGTGTAAAGGATCTTATAATGCGTCTTATACATATACGCGCTTAATGATATATTTAACGCTGTGTCTAGCCTCCCGGTACCGGTATCTGAATAAATCCCGGTAAAATGATGACGTATATATATTGACGTAAAAATCTACCTGTATTTATATCCAGCTATGCTAGCCTCCCGGTGCCGATGTCCGCATAAATTCCGGTATGTATTGATGATAATGTTTCTATTAATCCCGTTAGATTTTATAAAATAATTAACTTTTAAAGATCCTTTACAGGCGTAGCCGACTATATCAAAATAGGCCTCTCCTATTGGTCGATCCGCATGACCCTCCGCTCGCTTCGCTCGCTACGGGACTCAAGAAAAGGAAACTAACTAGGTGCTAATCCAATCTAACCCAAGACATACCCAAAATCAAGAAAAAAAACTGTTTAGAAACATAATCTTAAAAACAAAAATAAAAAAAACCAATGGGGTTCGAACCCGTGCCGTCCAGGCGAGACTCAACTATCTAAACCTCTACACCACGAGAGCTCTTGCGACAAATTGATTGCATCACGCAGACATATTGTAATACGAGAACAAAATCTACCGGGATTATTGTAAATACCGGTAGACCATTACGTCATCATACCGCCATTATATTTTACCGGGATTTATTCGGATACCGGTACCGGGAGGCTAGACACAACGTATATTTAACCTTAAGTTCCTTAAGCAGCGCTAGTCATAAAATATAAATCAGCCGGGAGGGACGCTGGTCAAACGTATAGAATTACTCATGTACTTGACTTTCCAGCAAATTGTTTGCAACGGCTCTAGTAGTCCAGTGGTACGATTGCGTGATTGTGATACGGCACTCCGGGCTCGATTCCCGTCGGTGGCAAGCCTTTTTTTAGGTTACGTTTGTTTTTTCTTTAATTTGAGATAGTTTTGTTTGGTTGCGCCTCGAAGCGCATTAATTAAAAATAATGGGAACTAAGAATTGGCAACGATGCCCTCCTCTGACTTATATTTTACGACTAGCGCTGTTTAAGGTGAAGATTAGTGATATGAACGGCTTATATGTTCTTTGGTGTAAGATATTTACGCCACATGAGATAACTAGTTCGCGAGGCCGAGACCGAGACCTGGCAAGTCTCGTTAAATGAAACATCTAATACGTGTCTTTTGTGTATCACTTCTTGGTGTAGATGTGATATTAGGGATAAGCTTTTTAACTAATTTTACATTTTTTGTTTGAAACAGTTGTTTGAATAATAATAGTTAACTTAAATAGGTACCTACTAATATTTTAATATATTTCATTTTAGTTTCTAAATTGTTGTTTTGATATAAAAATGTTTATCTCTAATGTAGGTAAGTATACAAGTGATAGGGATTTTTAAGTATGTACAGGGTTATTCATTATATTTTGACACCCACCTGCAGCCGTACTTACAGGTAATACAAAAAAAAACACTCAAATTCAAAAGTTGTGTGTTTTTTTATATATTATCTTTTAGAAATGTCAAAAGGAAAAAAACTTGCCTGTCAAATGTCAAAAAACCGCATAACCTTAATTTTTTTAAATTGAACACCCTCTATATTATTACATATTTGGATTGCGCGAAAAAGTCTAGACATATTTCATGAATAATGTCCTATACCTATGTCTAACGGTTTTTGAAATATTGACAGTTGAAAATCGACCATTTACCAAGTTTGACAGCTTGTAAAATCTAAATGGCTAAAGATAGAACAAGACGGTTTGCACTTTCCTATATTGGTTTTTCATAAGCTATCGTATTACACTAACTTTAGATTTAACCAGAGGTTAAAAAATCCCGGATAAATTCAATATCCAAATATGAAATAATATACAGGGTGTTCCATTTAAAAAAATTAAGGTTATGCGGTTTTTTGACATTTGACATGCAATTTTTTTTCCTTTTGACATTTCTAAAAGATAATATATTAAAAACCATACAACTTTTGAATTTAAGTTTTTTTTGTATTACCTGTAATTACGGCTGCAGGTGGGTGTCAAAATATAATGAATAACCCTGTACACATAAAAACTACCTTTTTTTGTCAATTTTGTTGTCAAAGCCAAGGCTTTTTCTTCTTATTTTTTACATTTCTTATCAGTTGTAGCGGTTAAAAAATCCCGTATAAATTTAACCTCTGGTTAAATCTAAAGTTAGTGTCATACGATAGCTTATGAAAAACCAATATAGGAAAGTGCAAACCGTACTCTTGTTCTATCTTTAGCCGTTTAGATTTTACAAGCTGTCAAACTTGATAAATGGTCGATTTTCAACTGTCAATATTTCAAAAACCGTTAGAGATAGGTATAGGACATTATTGACGAAATATGTCTAGACGTTTTCGCACAATCCAAAAATGTAGTAATATACAAGGTGTTCCATTTAAAAAAATATCAAAGTGACCCCTAGCACTTTTATTTGATGTTCAATTGTTTTTTGCTGAACATATCCGAATTCGCGGGAGAAAATTACATAAAATGGCAATTTCAGTTTTTTTTTAGAAAAGTACAGGGAAAGTCAAGAAATCGCCTTGTCTAGTTCTCGTTGGATAACCCTGTACATAACAGTATAACATTTCTTCTAGAATTTTAAAAAGAAACAGCCCAATTTAAAATAAACAAGCGTTATACCTGGATTTGCATGATTTTTCAATTTTTTAGTTGATTGGACCCCGTTGGCATAAATTGCCAATAACATACATAAAAATTTGATTTTTTTTTTCAGAAAAATAAGTTTTGAAAATTCAACAAATAATAGTATATTATGATATAAGTGTATAAGAGGACCTTTAAAGCACGCGCGACATATTTCAAAACACGACGCGCAGCGGAGTGTTTTGTAAGTCGCAAGGGCTTTAAAGGCCTCTTATACACGTATATCATACGCTATTTTTTATTACGAATGTATCATAATTTAAAAAATGTTTTAAATATTAAACTTAAGGGATATATTGGCGAATATATTAATCTGTCAAATTTGACATGATGAAATGTTGCTATAGCAAACTTTAAAAAAGTAGGCGCATCATAAACATCATTTTAAGCACGCTGCAGCGTGCGATAATCGTTGATTATGATGCATGCGTAATAAAAAAATATTTTTCGAGACCGAGACCGAGACCGAGAGTCTCGTTACCTTGGTCTCGGTCTTGATAGGTAAGTCTCGGTCTCGGTCTCGATCCTAATTTCCAGGTCTCGGTCTCGGTCTCGGTCTCGTTTTCGAGACGGAGACCGAGACAAGACCGAGACCGAGACCATAGT
Source organism: Pissodes strobi (assembly GCA_016904865.1). Lineage (NCBI taxonomy): Eukaryota > Metazoa > Arthropoda > Insecta > Coleoptera > Curculionidae > Pissodes > Pissodes strobi. The sequence continues at coordinate 13,338 of MU182055.1, forward strand.
CTCGCGATCCCCTAGAGATAACATTTAAGCGCGTATGTGTTTTACATCATTTATCTCTGTGTGTAGCCCGCTTAACCGAACAAATATGCGAAGCGAAATAATTTTTTTCTCAGCCGCACCAGTTCAGGGTTTATCGAAATAAAAATAGAGTATGAAGGGTTATGACCAAGTCTATCTGTATAATATTAACTTGTACTGTAACTACAAAATAGGTGCACAGGGCTATAAAAAATTCAATTTCAGACGAATAAACCCACAGTCTGAATTAGAAATATACTTTTTAATGAAGGGTACTTAAAAATTAATCAACTGGATTCGCTTGAAAACTTGGCCTAGAGTCGAACTATTTACCTAAACTAATTTCATTCTTCATTGGACAAATCCAACGTTTCTTTTTTGAATTTAAATTTCATCAAATTAAAGGATCTGCAACATAATTTAAATTTTTTTTATGGTGCATTTTGTCACATATCGTCCCTGATAACATAAAATGAAGGAATCCAAGCGTCTCTGATATAGTAAACGTAATCCATGCTATACATTCACAAGCCAAATTAGAGCAGCGACTAAACTAGCCTCTATAGCAATTTATCAACCTAATTATATTTTATAAACGTAAATATTCTGTTCCTATCATTTCGCTTCATATTTTAATTACCCCCTGTCAGTATAAAGTTTATTGTTATTCGTTGCTACTGGTATCGGATAGGCGATTGTTATCATTATTAATTAACATCATGTTGACATAAATGAGCACATATTTGCGTATGGCAAAAACATACTTTTAAACTGTGTAAAATTTATTATGTATCTTGGGGGTTTTGGTTGAGCACTGGACCGCAAATTTGTTGGGCTACTTTTTTTTCTATTACATTATTTTTTCTATCTTTTATATATTTAATTAAGTATCTGGCCAAATTGCAATGTATAACGTAGATTTTATGTGATCCCAAGTTTTTCAAAGTTGTGTAATTATGCGAAAACTACATTATTTCATCTATTCTATCGAAGAAAAATAAAAAATACATTTTGACATATTGATCAAAAGTTTCAGCTAGTATTCTAAAATGGCACAATTCGTATCAGTTTCATTTAATCAAGCCTGGTTATCACACCAATAGTGAAATTAGTTTTATCATGAGTAGTAGTAGCTAATCGCATGTTTATTTTCGTTGACACCGTCTATTTTAGGCCAATGGGAAGTTGGGGCATTTGGTGTGTTTGCATTAAAGTTGTCTCCGTCGACCTTATAAAAGTCATCCTTTCATATTTCACTTAATTAGGAATTAATTCAGTGAATCGCGCGACAGCTCCATAGAAAATTTTCAAAGCACTTCCTGACTCTTCAATAGTTAAAATATTTTGTTGCAGAAAATAATTGTAAATACCTTAATAGCCTTTTAGAGTTATGTTATAACTAAAAGGTATTTAATTATTTTATTTAATTAGTTGGGCGCTACTTTGTAACTAATTAGTGTTGCCCACTTTGTGATGAATTTCTAGCTCAGTCGTACCTATAACTTATTATTTGGCTCATTCACGAATTTGTAAGAATAGAGCAAAAGTTAATTTATTTACTTTATTTGAAGGCGTGGATTGAACGATTTCCTTTGGTGATCTAAAATTTATATGGCGCCACTTACGATAAATCAAAAAAGGTAAATTAAAAACAACTATATATTAACTATACGTTTAAATTACAATTTATGGTACCATGTGCACTGCAGTTATGAACATAAGATGAAAATTGACTTAAAATTAGATTACAAATGCAATCAAATACAATAATTGATTACTGAGAATTTAGTTAACAAAAATGGTAAAAATGAGAATTGACTTAACATTAGATTACAAATGCAATCAAATGCAATTGGTCACTGAGAATTTGATTTACCAAAATGATGAAATTGAAATTAGCTTTGGTGTTTGACAAATTTAAAATAAATAAAATCTTTGCAATTCTTTCATATAAGCAACGCGTTACCTACGTTCCCAACTGTTCTTGTATTATCCGCAAACCACGTGATCGTTTGGGACCTCCTCTGGAAACTTCAACTGCCTGTACCTAAGCTTCCTAGCTATAGGCGTGTCCAGGGCTTACCAGTCACTCCAGGAATGGTTCCCAGTTGTCCGCACGTGCCTGCTATCGGATCGACTGTCACCACAATAATGATCTGTGCGACTGTTGTCTTGTAGGAACGTTGAACGTTTACATGAGAAAAGAATTGGGTGTCTTAAACCGGTGTACACTGCTAATTATAATCATACAAAAGAGTATCCTATGGACCTCAGTCTGATATACAAGGTTTTAACCAACAACTTGAAAATTCACTGGTTACATAATCAGAACTTAAATTACAATTTAAGTTTGACAAAAATTATAGATAATTATGATTAAATGACACTATGAATAATTACTGCTACTCAAGGTATTTCTTTTCCTTAATTAGAGATATGAAATTCAAAGAAAATAATGATTGAAATTAGAAATTTAAAAGAAAATTATGGAACTTGTCCAACAGTGGCTCTCGGCAACTTCAAATAGAAAATCACTAGATTTTAATAAAAAAAAAAGGAAGAACGAGGTATAACCTCTCTTAAACAAGTCTAATGACTCCAAATAGGTACTTAATTTGTTAAGATGACCCTTGGCATATAAACAATAATTGGACGTAAATTACGTCTCAATTAATCAAAGATAAAGATAAGATAATTACTATCTCGCTTTGAGATAGGAACTACGTTTATATATAAAGAAAAAAATCAACCAGGTAATTTTACACGTGCTTAACCTCTTTAATAAGCAAATGAATACAGATACATCATGGATCAAACGTTGACACGATAAGCAATAATAATTATAGTTTAAAGCAACAAATAATCTGAAAAAGTAATGAAATAAGTCTGAAAATTTACTATAACTAACAACATTGCTACGAAAAACCCAGAGAAATTCTACTACAAATTCAATTTACTACCTTCTACAGGAAAAGATAAAATCTGCTCTGCGAATTCTCCCAACAATATCGTCAAATCTAAATGAAAATATCTAAATAATGTGTGTGACCGTTTAAAACGATGAAATAATTCCGCTCTCGACAAATTTGGATTAAACCATTATCAAATTACACGAATTTGACCAATAAGAAACGCAACTATTCACCAAAAAAATCGGTATTTAACCTTAAGGTCACCAAAAAATTTAGAATTGTTGAAATCACAATTACTTAAAAATGCAATACAAAAGCCAAATATATCTAACTGAATTGGAAACAATTTTTAATTATAAATTTAAAGTATGAAAGGATTGTTGAAAAATATGCAGAATGAATAAGATATTTTAAGATCAAAAATTATTAGGACTCACCGTGCCGACGTTTTAACACAAGATGAGACGGAATTTTTCAAAACTGTATATATTCTACCCATTTAAAATTCAACGTTTTTTTTTTCATTGGCCAGTTCAAAACACGTGACAACCGCTGTAAGAAACACGGCGTCAAGCTAAGCAAGCATTCAAGCATTGCCTATCAATATACTAAACATTGAACTGCCTATCAATGTACTAAACATTGAAAACCATTGACAAACCGTTACAATGTGATTTCTCTGAGTTTATAATCAATATTTTTCATGGAAAATTCGCCTTTCTTATCTTCAGTATAGAGCAGTAAACGTTACCTACTAGTTTGTTTAACTCTTTCGTTCACAGTTAATGATTTTACATGTTTTTTAAGTGGAGTATCAATCCACTTAATAAAATCGCTTGTCGTAAATTGGTAGTATAGATACCATCAGCATTTTCCTTAATGGTACTCCTTCAGACTAAAATATACGCCTTCTATCAAAGAAAAATAATCTAATTTTTAAAGTAATTTTTCCGCCGTTATGGCAGATGTTTCCTTAGTTTAATGTATTATTGTAAAACCGTCCTTTAGAATTAACCGCATTTCAGCACGCCACTGGATAAAAATGCAAACCCCATAAGAACGTAAAAGGCATGCGACGTTTATCGGTCCTTGATTCTAGAATATTCTCAACCGTCAATAGCCCATCAGGCTTTTCAATTATGCGAAAATTATCGCCTTCGATGGTTTGTGCACGGTCGGGTGGGAATATCCAGCCCTGAACCCCGTAGCTAGAATTAAAATTAAAATTATTAGCAGTTCATATACCGGAAAGGCAAGAAGCAAGAAGTTCCTTTGGGCCAGCTGAGATACGCTAACGGGACTACCAACTCATCAATTTAACCCCGAACCCCGTATCTGTGAGGAATTTATAAGATTTTTCAAAATTTGTGGTCACTAGGAATTTTTGTCAATCTCGAAAAGAAAGGGTTCTAAGAAGCGTACGGACGAGCCAAAGAAGCCCAGAAGCGAAGAAAAAGGGATTGTAGGACTAGCACTCCCAACTGGTACCGAATCAGCCTTCTACCGAATTTGTTGAGATTTTCTGGAACTGTGCAACAGTTAAGTACATGAAGAGGCCTTGTCAAGAGGATTGCCAACAATTCTCCGAGACCTTTAACTGTAGTGCGTCCTCTACAGCAGCATCCCGCGAAAAATGTTAGTTGCAAACACCTTGAGTCAGCCTGCTTGGTTCGGTTCCCACCATTCACGTACGTGCATCTCTGGTCCTTCATACTTGTCGAAGTTAAACATTGGGCGAGAGTAAGGCGCGTCGACGGCTAGTTTGATTTCGAGAACTAGATAGCCCCCTGACTCCCCCATACTTTAGCTACTCGGTGAATAGTAAATCGGCTTCGCAGAGCCCTTAAGACTTTGAACGCGTTTTGAAAATATCGCATGGAGTGCGAGAAGCCCCAAAAAACTGAAGACACTAATACTTGGTAGATATTAATTAAAATGTCTAAATAAAAATTTTTGAACCATTTTTGCTGCCCCTAGATTCTCGGTAGAAACAAAATTTAATATTTCTGCAAGTGTCTCATATTTCACCCTGTAGATACCTTTGATGGCTGCAGTGTAATATCATCGTTTTAATATATCATTCTTGATGAAATTTTAAATGATATGGCAGGAGCTACATATTGATTCGTATAGCTTCATTTTAGAAATATACCGTAAAACGAGGTCACATTAATAGGTTTTGAACTATTTTGGTACTCTAAGTTACAAACTGCTTGGAAAGCTAAACATTTTAAAATTTTATCGCGCCTTGTATTTAATAACAGTAGATCACATATGGTTTGATTTCAGCAATGCATCTCCGAGAATTTTTCATTGTGAGGTTGCTTTGGCAGCATATTAATATCACATTTCTGCCAAAGTAGAGGCTGTATTGAGCCTTGTTTGGCACCCAGAATAATAAAATCTGAGGACAGTTTATTTATTTAATCAAAATGAGAGTTCAACTATAATTAAATTCTGAATATAAAATAAATATAATCATTCAAAATTAAAAAAGTAGCAGAAAACTAATGTTTAAAACATTAAAAGGAAATTTGATTTTGTTTGTTGTTTCACTGCGCCATATGTCCAGAGTCGTCATTTTTTTTAAAGGTGCGAATACTGCAACATCAATTGCTAGTTGGAGGAAACCCTGCCATACAGATGTTGTTATCCTCACAAGCTACAATTATAGTGGCGAAAAATGGGAAGCCAAATTGTCCCCAATAACATTTTTCTTGCCAGGAATTCTAGTTTCTTTAATTTTAGGTAAAAAAAAACTTCAAAGGACCACTTTTTAAATTAGTTCATATGAAATCAGGCACTAAGCGTGTGGCTGTAGACTGTTCTAGGTGAACCTCCTTGTGTCAATCTATTTTAAAGTGGCTGATGAGTGATCATTTCGACTATGAACTTGGTTAGCTTGGGTAAAAAAAATATATATTAATTATTTTTTAATAGTATTGACAAGATTACGGCTGGTTTGTTAACTTCTTTGGCTCATGATATCACTGAAATTGTCCTGGCTGGAAAAGAGCTCATGTATTTCCTATAAGCAGCCATTCTGAGTTGATAGATTTGGTATGTCTTCAACGAACGAACAACTAAATTTCTAAAAATTCATGTATATAGATTTTCAGTCCACGTGGACAGTGGTATAATAAAGCTGATTTTATGATATTGCCAAAGACAAATCCTTGTCTTTGATATTAGGTACTGCAATTAGCAATTACCAGACAGATAGCGCAGTAATGTCGAAATTAGATTAAATATTCGGGAATATTACTTGGCAACAAAAACAAGTATCAAATGTGCCTAATATAAGCCAAATTTAAGCTAATTTTAAATATACGAAATTTTAAATGTCACAAAAGCTATATTCATATATTTTAACACCTTAAATGAAATTAATATCGGATTGCTGAACCTTCATTTTAATACTTCAGAAGAGTGGAAGTAAAGATTCTTTGCAAATTTACACAAAACTGATAAAAACTTGCAAGAAAATAATAATCCGCACTATGACTATATATAATTCAATAAATATAATATAACTTGAATAATTAACAAAGTATTGTATAGTTGTCTATTGCTAAGGTATAATTACCTTATTTCATCCAGGTTTTGAATGTTCCTGTGAACAGCATACATATTAAGAAAAAAAAGTAGTTTTCAATATTACAAAACCTCAGCAAAACTGGTCAGGAATCCATTATGGTATTCATCTTCCACATTAACACACATTTTTAGGGATTCTTTTAAAATATATTGAACTGGTGTAGTGAAGCGTACTTAGTGTTTCTATGTATCCTAACTGTAATCATGAAGCAAATTAACCGTGTTGACGAACCAATTTATATACATGGAATACTCCCCCTGCTTTATAAAGTTGTTAAATTTAATGCTTTTTACTATCAACAACTCCTGACCCTTGGCTGAACTCCCATCATAGCCAACAATAATAAATATTATTGTTGTAATGTAAGCTGTAAGCATAACAATAGGGCATTATAGTTTTTCTATTGACAAAGGATCGTAGCCTCAATATTAAGCAATATCAAAGACAATCAACTGTGGATTGTCTTTGCTAATATCTACCCTCATACCTGCAATATTATTTATCCGTGCTATGGTGTAGTACCGCGGCTATCCAAACATAACATCGGTAGTAATTCATTAACTTCTTGTACTAGAATTATCGCTACAGTTTACTAATTTCTTTAATTATCCTTCATTATGGTTTGTATAGACGTTAGCCTGTTGGGGTAGGATCCTCTATTGTTTCTTTTCTTATTTGGTCTCGAGATAGGTAAGTATTTAAATGTGCAAAATTTCACGCAACACAGTGCAACTTTAGTACTACTGCGTTTAGTACGCTTTTGAAGTTGTTTTTTAGAAGGAACACTAGGTCGAAGTGGATCGGCCACGGCCATGTCACTTTTCGACAGTCATTTGGTAGGAGTGGTTAATAGCTTTGTTTATGTAATTTTACAGATCATCATTATGGGACTTTGAGCTAAAACTACATGAATAGGTCCTTGTTTACCTGTATGTATTTTTGATTAATTAGTCCCAAGGAACCTAATTTTGTTCATAGAAGGAATTTTACCTGCTGGATTGGAGATAGTCACATGGAATAGAGGTTCCACATGCTATGAAACCCTCTTTAGTAACCTAACACCTAAAATTAAGGTATATATTAAACAGCATTTAAGCAATGTCGTTATGAATTTATTATTCCTAAGGGGAAAAAGCTTATATTTTCTCTAAAAATCGTCTATATGTTATCTTCTATTTGCAAAATGGTTTTAATGGCTCTAATTTTAACTAAAATTGTATCTCTAGCAGTGTGCAAATTAGATTTTTTTTCATTAGCATACTCATTGATTAATCACACTTCTACTTATAATATAGTTTTTTAAGGTTTGGGTAAACTATAAATATTTTTAAGATAACCCACTAATTATTTTTAAAATAATTTACTGTAATTTTGCTATTCTTACTGTATTGGGCTTACATTATTCAGAATGCGTGGGCAGCCACATATTGGGTCACTCTACCAAATTTAATTGTAAATTATTTCAGAAATTAGTCTTTATAGAATGAAATTCTCATTTGGGGATTATCACTGTTATATATTAGTATATTATAAATTTTTGATATTATTGCAAGATTAAAGTAAGGGGTTAGTGGTTTAATAAAATTTCATCTCACTGACTTGGGATTGTGTCAATAAACTTTTCTTTCGCTTAAGTAATCAAGCTTATGTAATTAAGTAATTAATAATTAATTGGGGAGTTTCAGTCGAATTGCTGTGCTAGCCACAAGTAGGGCTAGTGAATTATGTCTAGTGTTTTAGAGGTTTTTTATTTTTAGGGATATTTTTTTTCTTCTCCCTCCCTTGCTAGCTGCTTGCTGACTACTTGTGGTGCTCATCATTTTTGTACCCTACAAAACCAACCACTTGTGAGAAGTATTCATTGGATACTGTTGGTGTAGCTCCAATTATTCAACGACCATAGACTACGTTGGATAGTGGTTGAGACGTGAGCATGTGGTAGTATCCGTGCTAGTTTGTTGAACTCGTTTGTTTTTTTTATTGTACATATTTTTTTAATATTATTCTACATAAATTATAACCTTACTCTCGGCTATTAAACAGAAAAAGAGTGTGGCACTTTACACCGCAGTTTAAATAATGACCCAGAATTATCAGAGGTTTTCTTTCATGTTCGCAATCTCTTGTTTCTAAGTCTGTTTTTATAATTGGTATATTTGTACATACATGAAACATATTCTCATCTTTTTTGAAGATACCTTTCTGTCATAAATTGCCGGTGGCCTCTGAAATTACATTATATATAATTTTGAAAGCTTTCATAAGTTCAGGGACCAGTATAATATAATAACGAGATTGTGTATAACAGAACAAAGCAAATTAAATAGCTATCATAGCACTCTAATTTTGCTTAAAGCTTTCCGAAACCCGGAAAATATGGATTTCAGAGTTATATATTAAATTATTTTATTGCTTTGATCAACTGCCTTTGTAATATAAAATCAATTATTTTATAGAGTCTGATCGTTCTCGTTGAAATTTTAAAGAGGAAAATTGACTTTTAATTGAATTTGTTAAATTGCAAATAGGAAAAAATATACAAACGCCATCTCATGCATTTCGAAAGCATGGACCATAATGTATCGATGACCTGAAAAAAATGGAGATAATTTAATTTTATTCCATATTCTCTCAATCATCCCAAATGTTGCAAATATTTTATAATATATTCAAATAATTTAGCAAAATATAAAGTACCATGCACTAAAAAGTTGCTACAGTTAAATTCTCTCATATTGTGGATCAATCGGCCTGTTTGATGGTCCCTTAAAATCCCCCATCATAAATTATTCACATCGAAGCAATATGATCTGTTTTATTATACTCACAATTCACTAAATGAATATACTGCATTCCTATATAGGCTCATATCACTTTGCTGCAGAAAGGATTTTAAAGAGCCGTAGCACCCAAACCATTTAATTGGCTCCCAATTTCCACAATGTTTTTCCATTTTAAAGTTTTAACTCGAAAAGTGTATAAAAAAGATGGAATGAACAAAATTTATACAGCCCAGGTTTTTATTACGAAACTCTAAAAAGATAACAAGATAATTGTCACCTTTACCGTTTTTTTTTTAATACCTGTCCTTGTGTCATCTTGCCAGCTATTATGAAATGACCCCTTGCGAAGAATCCACGTCTCGTCCATGAAAACTGAACTAAAATCTGGAAATAAAATTTATTTTTAATGTGCTTCTTTAAAAGTTGATTCTTTTGTGTATGATGTCTGAATTATTTACTCGTCGCAGTTCGCAGTTCACTTGTACCCTGTAGAAAAAATTTCTTTTTTTAATTGTATTCTGCATTTTGTTAGTGTATTTCTGATTTTTCTGTTCCATTTATCAAATTTACCTTTAACAAGGCTATAAGTTCTCTAATTTTGTACATTGTATATATTTCAAAATCTTTTCATAGTTGCTACGGAAATACCTATGTTAATCTTTATTGTACCCGATGTTATCTCAGCTAGAGAATTCATTTGGATAGTGTCAGAACAGCTGATTGCGTTATTTTTTTTTACTGCACTTGGCTGTAAAGCTCATTGCAGTCATTTGTTTCACATAACTAAATTTACAAATTCAATTTGTCGCCTTGATATCGGAATCGACTTGAGTTCAATTCGTTTACCTATAAATATGTAACCTCGGTATATATTTACCACACAGGTTATGTTATTGATTTGGTATTATTGAATGACAGTTTATTGGTCTACTGATATTGTCGATGCAACGGGATTGATTTAGGTTAAGTTTGGTAATTAATCATTTCATTTATACTTGCATATATTTACTGGCAATACCTATAAAGTAAGATTTTAGCAATATTATTGTCATAAGGCATAGTTTAACAAGTAATAACTTATTTTGCTTTGATTTAGTATTCTGATAATATTGGTGAGAGACACTGCAAGAAAATCTTCTTATTAGTTAATGGACGTAATCATAGCCTCGAATTAATTTGAGATAGGATTAATTGTCCTACAAGGGTTTGTGTAAGTTTTTATATTTAAATAAATAAGTTATTTCGAATCTTGTTGTTTATTTTGGTAAATTGCCGTCAAAATAATAACTAATTCGTGTATCCAGAATTTTTCAACGTTCTTTTACATAGTATTTTTCTAAATTTTATTACCCTATTTTTAAGGATCAATAATAATTTTTAAAAAAATTAGTGCCGCCCTTACCTAACTGCAAAGACCTAGACCCTCGCCTTTAAAAAAAAATCCGCTGACTAAACTTGGCAAACGAACAACAAGTTATAATTTAAAACCCAGCGCTTGCATGTAGAGACTTCCGGGCAATGAAAAATGTTGCATATTATTGTCGTTTGATATGGAACAAATTGTGTCTGTTCTCACATTTACTCACTCAGATTATGTTTTATCTTATCCAGTGCTGTCTTATTATAATAATACGGGTATTGACGTATCCGATAATAATCATGTTTATATGTGTATGTGACACGAAGGTGAGGTGTAAGCGGTTGTGGAGGAAATGAAGTAGCATCTTGTCTGCTGAAAGTTTTAATTTCTGGATTAACACAAAAAGCCTCTACTGTTCGGGACCGATAACTACGCCAAGCAAAATAAAAAATAGAAAAATGCTTTATGTCATGCGACAGAGACTTCGCGTTAATACAAAAAAGAAGTGACTAATGCAAACTATGATCTCGAATGACTTACATGGAGTAGGGAAGTTTGAGAAATATAACCAATCCTCCATTTGAAGTTGGGAAATAAAAATGGCTGCAGATACATTTCTGGATACCAAAAAAGTAAATATTACTAAAGCTGTTAAAATTAAAATAGATTTTGGAGGACGCACATTTTTTTTTCAATTTAGAAACGTGGAAAGAATATAATATTTTGAAAAAGGGAAAAACAGTTTGACAATTTAAATCTGCAGAACTTCAAATTTTGCCACCTCAAAATAAAATTTCAGACAACAAGAGAGGAACACAAAATTTTTTATAGAAAAATTTTACACCCTGAATTAATAAAACAAAGAATTACAACTTGTTATATGTACTCTTTAACCTAAAGCTATTATATATTATATACAACGAATTTATTTTTATTTTTTAAATAAATGTCTGATTTCGTTTTCCATTGTATAAAAATGCTTCAAAATAGTTACAAAATAAAAATTTAAGAAACGCCAATATTAGCCATTGTTTTAGTAACAACTCAAAGCTAACAAATTGGCGCCTAGTGCTTTTAGTTTTTTTTTATGAGAATGACACACACTAAAGGGAGATCCTATGTAACTCGACAAGGGGTGTGTATGCGAAGATGTTAATTGACACGATTCTTGAATGGTTGTAGGTTGTAATTAGGGGGAAACAGAAGTCCTGGGAGTAAGTTCCCCCGCTATGCAGTGCGCCAGACGCAGGAGTCCTTGTAAAGCGATGTTCTAGGCGTTGCCAGTTGTGCAAGGAACGGGTGCGCTCTTGCCATCTGTCGTGACTGTCTAATGTTCCTTGGGGCAGGAGGAGGCACGCCAAATTCTGGAAACATCTGCCGTGAAATTATCTGCAAGAAAAAGGAATATCTCGGACTTATGTCTACACTATCCTGATCCCGGGTCAATTCCGGGTCCTCTTCTGAATGGAATCCAGTAGCTTTAGGGCAATATTCTAAGCACGGTCTTATTTACGCGTTATAGAGCAAGAGCTGCTGTTGCGGTGTATACAGTTCTTTGTTACGAAATAGCGCACCAAACTTCTGCAAGACTAATTTTGCGATGTTAGCAACGTAGTCATATAGTCTGTAAACCGAGCGTTGATCGTTACGTCATAAATCCTGACGTCAGATCAGTTTTGAAGCATGTCCTGAATTGATTCACAAGAGTCTTGGGAGGAGCATAAATTACGCTTCGCGCATGATCCATTTCGTGTCGGTAAAATAGACGGCTATTGTCGATCTCGAATGTGAGGTTAGATAGGACGCTGAATTCAAAAACAAAACAATAACAAACAACATGTCATGCTCATGAACTCGTGATTGATAGATTTAATTTAAAGAAACTAACCGATAAACATGTCTTTTTTCCCTCTGGTAAGGTAATATTGGGATTTCCAATATGAATATTTTAATTTTATGCAATCTACTTTGTTTTAGGTGAAGAAGAAAACAACACAATACAAACAGAAATATTCTAGTGTTCTAGTAAAATTCCAGCAGAAATTCTTAGATATACAGGGGTCTTGTTATCTTGTGTGAATGAAAACATCTAACATGCGAAATTTCGAATAATAAGTGGAATCTTTGCTATGAGAAAAGTTATGTAATTATGCATGTGATATGTGGTTAATTGAAGAAACATTCAACTCAATTCAAAAGCAATGTACTGTGAAACAAACTTGGCCGTGAGAATAGTGTATAAAAAATCACAAAGACATTTTTCATATCAGATATGCAACTGAAACATGATTTGGACCTTTTCTTTACCAATTAATTTTTATTTGTCATACAATTGTGAACTTGTAAGCATCTGTAAAGTGCAGTAAACAAATTAATAAAAAGAGATATTTACCATTGCAGTAAACTTTGGCATGCATGTAAATGCAATAATTTTATTCTTCGGTTAGCTACGGTTTTTGTTGTGTTATCATTTAATTAATTATTTCACATAACAGCGGTGTTCTGTAGTTAATAAAATTGAAAGACCTCAAACATGTAGCTTTTCTTTGGTTTTATTATCAGGTAAGTAAGTTTTGTTTATAATTTATTTGTGTTTTGCAATGGTTCAAACGCTTAGATTCGTAAAAGTTTATTTCATTTTTGTACAAGTTTTCCTTATTATGTAGCTGTAAATATCGCCATTACGGCCTTAGTTCAAACTTTTTATAATATTTATGCTATTTTTAACATAGGACATCCCATATAAAATATATTAAATGGGTGACAGTATAGCATAATATTGTATTTGAGTCTGTTGTACTTCAGTTATTACCAAAACTAACTAAAGTAACTTAAACAAAGTAGAGTAGATTGACACCATAAAATAAAACTCAAGTATGAGAGAAAATGAAAACAATGCTAATTTATTTCCAAAGAATGCCCAAATATTTATGAAATGGAAAACAAAACATTTCATATAACTTAAAGTATGCTATAACATGATTCATATACAACAACAGTAAAGATCTGGTGTATATGTGTTAACTTTAACAATTTAAAATCTTATTTTTCTTTATACAAACACGAATGACAGACAAGACAAAATATAATAAAACTATAATTCAACTCATCATAAAAAACAATAATTCACTCATTATATATAAAAAAAAACCATATCACACAATCGATGGAGAGAGATGTTGTAATTTAAGGGTCATAGTATCTTCTGTGCTTATGAGCACACTGTTTCCTGCTCATCGCTAAAATAATACTCATCATCATTATCCGAGTGACAACAATTGAGATCGATAATGACCGGTAATATATCCGAAGCATCTCTCCTTTTTTCCAGTCCTCGCTAATTGTATTATAGCATTTGTGTGATGAACATAATTTCTCCATTTTTTTGGTGTAATCTAAAACAGATTCTCTTATAAAATAGCAATATCTAAAAGTTGGACCAGATTCTTACCTTTTGAAGTGCTTCATTCCACAAATTTAAAACAGCTTCGCTTGTGACAGGATGTTTTGAACTGATACATCCGCTTGAACAGGATGTATCGAACTGATACAAGCCTCGTAGTAACGCTTTCGTTCTGACCATACCATCTCAATAGGATTACATTAGCAGATCAGTAGATATCTGCACTATGTCAATATTCATCAGATTCGTTAGCAATGAACGCAGTGTGAGATGTTTGCCTACAATAAAACCGAAATAATGAATAAATTATTTAAAATAATGAAAAATTAAATGCAGATTACCTTTCTCATACATAGCATACATGCTCTCCTTATAGTATGACCATGAACTTTGTGAAGAGGCTCTCCATGAGAGGAAATAATAGCAACATTTGCCTTGGTTTTAAAGTCAACAAGTTTCTAGACTGCCTTTCAATGCATTCTTTACCCAGTGGCTGACGATATTCCTAAAGCATCAGAAACTCTCTACCACAAATAATCCTACTCTTTATATATTGTTAAAACTGCACTTTTGTATCAACTTACATTAGGTATATACTGCACTCACCGGTAAACGCGTTTTTCCTGCTGCTTTTTCGTGATTAAAATAGTCTACTAGTTTTAAAATGAGGACTTGCTCATTTTCAGTGTACCGATGTCCAGGCATTTTCAACTGCGATAAAAATAACAAATAAAAACAGAAAAAAACGTTGGACGAACTTCAAATAAAATAAATAAATATATATTTGACACTGACAGATGAGGAATTTCATTAATTTCATCTGATATCCTAGCATGCGCAGCTCAACGTACGTCCGTGACGTCAAATTTCTGTCACCCCCGATTAACGGTGGTGTGAGAGAGAAAGACAAGGTATGACGTAACGATCAACGCTCGGTTTACAAACTATACCAAGATATATTGCTATTGACCGAGACACCCAGAAGTCCTATTGAGGAGGATGAAGAAATGGTCGATCCTGCTATAGTGAAGTCAAGGCCTGCCGTATTGGCTTTCTGGGTAAATGTTGACACTTGCAAGAAAATCTTCTCGCCCCAAGTTTGAACCGTCTCCAGATCTTGATTAACTGCTGTAATCTCCTGTTGTTTGCTGCGATATGTCTCAGTCGCTGGCAAAGGGTTTTTCGGCCTAAATTGGGAGACATGGCTACTGTCATCTGCAAAACTGTAAACAGGAGTATTGATAAGGAACAGAGTTGGTAAAAGTATTGCACCCTGAGGCACACGCGCGTTAATGGTGAATGTGTCACAGTCATCTTTACCCCTAGCCGTGAAGTACAAACACCGGCAACGCTGCTAGGAGATGTGTTAGTCAAGTGACATCTGATAAGTTAGTATGCAGTTTTAATGGAAATGTGTCCTAATTAAATTGCATTTTTACTCGGTTTTCGTTGATATTTTATAAAAACCTTTGGTGAAGTGATTGTCCAGAACCTCTGCGAAGTGTTAGTTACTATTTTTGGTGCGGATGATCCGTAATAGCAGTAAAAAAGTGGTAAATAGTCAAGCCGTGTATGTCGTTTACGTTTGTCTAATGGCGGCAGAAACGTCCAGTTTAATTTTATTGATAGTGTTGTTTATTTTAGATTATAGCCTATTTCTAGGTATAAGTAAGTGAATTAGATTTAAAATTGGTGAAAAGTATTTATAGTTGTTTGTATAAAGTAAAGGCAAGCAGTATTGGTTTGGAAAGGTGGTAAGTTGGTACCCTTTCTACATTTATTCATTTATCTAATAAGGCAATTCACTTAAATATGATATGAATTTGAATTGATCAAGTCACTGGGAATATTTAAGAATGTTAACATAATCGTTCAAATTCATATAAATACCTAGTTATATGTAACTTTATAATGAACTTTAAAATTATATGTAATATACACTGTATGATCTGATGGCAACTGTTTTTGGAGATGAGAAATACAAAAACAAACTTAACTTATAAGTTAAAAACTCATCAAAGATTATATACATTTTTACAGGCAAAAATAAGGTGCTTTTAAAAAAAAATATATTAATGACACTTTGAAAATATAAAAAGTATGTATTAATTTTTAGTTTTTATAATGTTGTGTTTCCGTAGAAACTTAAGTAGATGCAATTTTTAGTTTTAAAGAAACACACATAGAAAGCGTATCTTTAAGCTTTGTTTCTACTCTACATAAAATGATCATATTGTTTAATTTTCAATAATTAACTTGTTTTTGTGAGCCAAAACAAAACTACTTATTTGTTACTTAGTGATTTATACATTTTTCAATACAAATAGCCGCAACAGCGCAACAAAAAACACTAAAAACGTTCTCAAAAACAAATAGAAAACGTCCGATGATTGCTTTCGTAGGCTGTCGCCGCGCCGAGGTATATCTTCATCTCCACGCTAAGGTCGCGTTGCCACATGTCACTTCGCGGCTGGAACTTGAAGTCGGCTATGGATGCGTCCATCAACTGCAACGTGCAGAGATCGTTTCTTAAGAAAAGTGGCAAGCCAGCCAGTTTGTTGCGCAATACTTCATGCCAAACCATATTGAATGCCTTCGAAATATCCAACCCAATTGCTCGAGATTCTCCGTAGTCCTCAATTGCCCTACTCCATGTATGAGTGACATAGGTCATGCCGATCTCTCCTTGCGAAAACCGTATTGGTCTGAAGGTAATTGAGTAGTTGCCGATTGACTACACGTTCCATGACTTTCGAGATTATTGGAAGCAAGGCAATTGGACGATAATTTGAGGGGGTGCTTTTCTTGCCTTTTTGGGAACCGAATTATTTGAGCGACTTTTCAAAAAGTTGGGTAAATCTCTTTTCGGTAAGGCAAAGAAAAAAGTCTGGAAAAAATGTATGTTAGTTCGTTGGCGCAGTTCTTTAACACGATGCGTATCTACTTCTTCTACCATTCAAATTATAAAGTATGAATTTTCCGAAAATAGCTACCACACATTCTTGCACTACTTATAATTTTTTGAATAAATCGTATCGTATTTAGGATTTTGAAATTGAATTAACCACACACCGCACCGTTTAGTTTAAGCATATGTCATTTTACTCGTAATATGATGTTAACAAAACGCTTTTTTTAACAAAATGCCTCCCTCTGACTCCCTGAAAAATTCAAACACTTTACAAATAATTTTGAGGGTTTGGATTGTATTAAAATAGTTGAATAGTTTAAGTATATCAAAGCCGGTATTCTTTTTTGTGTAGTCTTAATTATAGATTTCTACTAATGCCTGAAGTAAACTTCTATATAACTTTCTAATAGAGTATTCTGCTCCCATATCCTTAGTGCTCAGTAAATTAACTGTGTGAAGTTAACTGGAAATGCGAGTTTAGTGCCACTTAGTTAACAGATCTGAACTTTGACTAAGTTCATTTCAAAATTTTGGTGATATGGTCTCTATCGCAACTTCCCAAGAAATGTTAAACTAGCATTACTAGCAATCTAACAACTCACCTCTGTACCAACTTCAGTAAAATATACAGTCAGTTCAAATAGTATCCATACACTACAAGGTTTTTATACATATTTTTTTATTAGTTTTAACCAGCTAATCGAAATTACGAAAAACAGAATTTGTATTAATATTTAATGCCTAACGAATAAAAAATTTAAAAAATCCGAAAATAATATATTCTTTTAATTTCGTTTGGGTTAGTTTGGCATTTCAATATAAGTTTTTGTAGGTATTTTCTATATTATTGTATATTGATTAGGCTTGAAATATTAATATGAAATTAAGTTTTGATAGTTCTATTAAGCTGGTTATCTCTAATAAAAAATTCTCAGTCTTTCACAAAGATGCAAGCGGGGGAGACATTGAAAATGCCGAAGCAAAATGCAACGCTTACCAAATTTGAGATCTGAGGAATCTCATAATTGTGTGGAAATATAAAAGTTGATAGAAATTTGGGTGAGATCAGGTGAGAGTACGTAAGTTTACTGTATCAAAATATACCAAATAAATGCATATTACTTGAAGTTTCGTTTTTTTTTTACGTTTTAATAACGTTATGAGTGTGGTTGAAAAAGCAAAAGACCGCTTGCATTCGATTCATTTGATATTCCTCGATGAGACACAACTAGCCTGTCGTGAGAAACTAAAAGTCACCCTCACCCACTCTTAATACAATCTAATGTAAAAAACGACTTTTAGCAGATTACGTAAGTTTAGTTTACCAAAATATACCACATAAATGCATATTACTTCAAGTTTCGATCGTTTTTACAATTTATATAACATGTGGTGGTTGTAAAAACCTCATTCGATTCGTCCCTCAATTCCCGATCTAGCGCGGTTATTTTCACTTAGTATTAATTTATTTGAGTCAATTGAGTCGATTCCAATACGTTATAATCAATGTTAATAGATTTGGTTAGTTTTGGTTAGTCGTCTAATCAATTTTCCATTAATTTCACTTATTTAAGCCAGTTCCGTTACGTTATAACCAAAATCTAATTATTAGATTTGGTTAGACGTTTAACTTTTAACTGCCATGGCCGAAAATAGTGACATTTATACCATGGCAGGGTCAAATTTGACCCCATTGTTTTTGTATATAAAAAATCTAATTTTTTTACCTTTCTTTTAAGTTAAGTTATTTTGTTTACAACTGCTTTTAAATTTTTATAGAAAAAAACGGATTTGGTTAATTAGTTATCACTTTATTTAAAAAAAAACTTTGGTATCCAGTCAAATTAACATAGGTGTGCACTTTCTAAAATTAAAAGAAAAATAATAAAAATTCGCAGTTTGTTTGTATCCAGTGGTGAATTTTAGGTATCATAGCTGCTACCTAAAATAAAAAAAATCGATTTAGATTTCGTATCTAAAAAATGACAAGCATGTTTTTGACCTTATTTTTCAACCCAATATACATAACGTCTTCGTGCGGGCACGAGTTTTGCAAATAAAGTCTCGACATTTATCGCACGTTGAGCTTTCCTTCTTTTGGTTTTTTAAATATGGACACCTTCCATCTTTTTCCTCGTTGTGGTTCTGGATTTGCGGCAGGCACTGGTTCCTGAAGTCCGGAAACTTTAACCTACACTTATACCATAAGCGGGTCAAATTTGACCCTACTCGTGTCCTAATTCTGCAGTAGTAACAGATAAACTAACGGAATTTTCGTGGATCGATAAATCACCTGCCGGTCGAAGATTAGCAGAACGTGCGCAGCGCGCCATCAATATTTAGGTAGCGAAACTTGGCATTAAAAGTTAAGGAGGGTTAAATTTGACCCCGCCATGGTACTTAAGGGTTAATCAACATTCGGTTAGTTCCACTTAGTCTCAAGTTATTTTACAGCTGGTTCCGATACGTTATAATCAATTTTAATAGATTTTGTTAGTTTGATTTATTGGTCAGCTAATACTTTCGGTTAGATTCACTTAGTCTGAGAAGGCGGGAAAAAACGGGTGTTCGTTGGCGCAGTTCTTTAGCACGATGGCAGGTATTCCGTCCGGTCCTGATGCCTTTTGCGTATCTAGTTCTTTAAGGATTTTGCAAATATCACGATGAAAAAACTTGACTTCTGCCATGGCGGATTGATGTTCGTTATAGTGGGTAGAGTCTTGCCTTGGGGCACGTCCAAGGTAGAGTACGATGAAAACATTTTGGCGAGCATGTCTGCTTTTTCCTTGGCTGTAGTCGCCGTGATGCCACGTTCGTCCGTCAAAGGTGGGAGAGACGTTTTTGTAAAGTTGTTACTTACTGCCTTTGCTACCGACCAGAAATTCCTTGAACCACTGGAGCATTGCAAAAGTTTATTCCTGATCCTTTGATTGTGTTTGTCCTTAGGTTCGTCGATCACACGCTTGCACTCGTTTCTCGCTTCGGTAAAATAATTGCGATTTTCCTTTTGATGGTAACTTGATGGAATTTGGGATGTATGCTTCCATTCCATTTGAGTCAGTTCCTATCGTTATAGTTAATTTTAATAGATTTGGTTAGTTTGGGTTAGTCGTCTAATCAAGTTTTGATTAGTTTTACTTAGTCTCAACTTATTTCACTAATATGAGGTGGTTCCCATACGTTATAATAAATTAATTTAGGTTAGTTTTGGTTTGTCGCCTAATCAACTTGCGGTTAGTTTCACTTAGTCTCAAATTATTATAGTCATTTGAGTCGGTTCCAATACGTTGTAAGCATGTTTAATAAACTTGATTTCTTTTGGTTACTCGGCTAATCAACTTCCGGTTAGTTTGACTTAGTTTCTTGTTATTTTACTTATTTGAGCCGGTTCCGATATGTTGTAACCAATTTCAATAGATTTGGTTAATCGTCCATTCAATTTTCTGTTAGTTTCATTTAGTCTCAACTTATTTTAGTCATCTGAACGGGTTCCGTTGCGTTATAATTAATTTTAGTAGATTTGGTTAATTTTGGTTAGTCGTCCAATCAAGTTTTGGTTAGGTTCACTCAATCTCAACTTACTTTAGTCATTTGAACCGTTTTCGATATATTATTAACAATTTTTACTAGATTGGGTTAGTTTTGGTTAGTCGTTAATTCACATTTCGGTTAGTTTCACTTAATACCAACTTATTTTAGTCACTTGAACCGGTTACGACACGTTAAAATCAATTTTAATAGATTTGGTTAGTCTTGGTTAATCATCTAATCAACTTTCGGGTAGTTTCACTTAATCTAAACTTATTTTAGATATTTGAGTCAGTTGCGATGCGTTATAATCAATTTTAGTAAATTTGGTTAATATTGGATAATGGTCGAATCAACTACCAGTTAATTTCACTTAGTCTCAACTTATTTTTCCTATTTGAGCCGGCTCCGATACGTTATAATCAGTTTTAATAGATTTGGTTAGTTTTGGTTAGTCGTCTAATCAAAATTCAGTTAGTTTCACTTATACTCAACTTATCTTAGTCATTTGAGTCGGTTCCGACACGTTATAATTAAGTTTAATAAACTTGGTTAGTTTTGATTAGTGGTCTAATCAACTTTGTGAAACATCTGGAAACACCCCAATAATGTTTTCGGCAAGTTCAAAGGTACAATATACATTGCATAGCGTCTTTAAAGAGAAAGCATGGAGAGTGATAAGAGAGAAGACAAATTTTTATAAATTCGCGTAAAAGTAAGCCCTAACTCGAAGAGAAATACGTCTAAAATCATTCGGTATAATAATTGCTTTCCCAATCCTTAATTGAATTCCCTATTAATATTCAATTGTGGTTTCCCCTGGGATACTTATCCTTTTTTTTGGGATCGGGTTCGTTATAATTAAACGCTATCGGCAATACTGATTAACATTTATAGACGGAATATTACGAAAAACATTAAGAATAATTCGATAATTGTGCCTTGGACGATCTTTTTAGATTAAATTGCATAATTTTAATAGTTGAATATAAGGTCGGTTCCGTGTAAGACACATGCATATTAACAACGGTCATCATTTAGAAATTACATCTTCTCGAATTAAGTAGGAGAAGTTTATGTATTGTAATTTTTAGAAACATATGTATTAATGAATAAGTATTCTTTGATATGTACTGGCATCAAGTACATTGTAATTTTATCAAACAAATATTTTTTTAAAAAGAGTTTTGTCATATCGGATAAGTTAACTCATGTCTTTACATTCTCTTTTTTCTTATCTGTTTTGAAAAAAAAAATACTGGTCGGCTCTACACGTTAAAAAAATTAAATAGGTATAAATTTTAATTATATTATCCGACTTCAAGGTACTTTATTTTCCAAAACAACTGCGCAGAAGCCTCAAATACTATTTTTAATTAGACATATGGGATTTTGTGGAAATGAGAGATGAGTTGGACCCCGTTATGCAACAAGGAACCAACCAAGATTTACATTATTTGGAGAAAATTAAGAAAAACTAATAAAATTTTCAACTGAAATATTTATTAAAAAAAATATATTTATTAACAAAAACTAATAAACAAATTAAACATTTATATAGAAACCAACTGTTCTAATAAAATGTAATTAAAAAAAAACAATTCCTAGTATATAAAAAAACACGTGGTTCTCTATTGCTTAACTGTAAATTTGGTCTTTTTGATTTTAAAAGGAACCAAGTTAATATAACACCAAATAATCGTGTTTTGATAAAACACATTATCAGCAAACTGAAAAAAAACCTTGGTTCTCTATTGATATACAAAAAAAATCTTATATTACAAAATACTTTAAAAAATTAAAAAAAAAATTGGATAGTGATTTTAGGAAAGTCAAGACTTAAATTTAATAACATATAATATATAATAATTTTTAAAGGAACTAAGCGAATGCAACACCAAATATTATGATAAAAATATCGATATTTTTTTTAAATACACTTGCTTGTATTGATTAATAGAAAACTACTCTTATATTACAGAACAAGAACAAAACACCTTAAAAATTTAAAAACATAATGGAATGCAGAGCTAGTCGTCTAACTCAAAATCTAATTAGCCATTAAATCCACCTATGTCCTCCTCTATAGACGGATTTCCTGTAAGGTTCGTTTAAAACTTGTGATATGAAGCAGGAATTAGATGTAAATAGGATTTAATATCGCTTATTTTTGCATCCGCGACTGGCTTATCATTTGGCCATAGTGGTTTTAAAAAAATGAGAAAAAATAGTTTGGTCATTTCTTCCTTTTTTACTATCTATTATTATTTCTTTGTTATCATTACTGCCATTGTAATCGGTTTTTATGAAAATGCTATATTTTTTTTCTCTTAAAAGTTTAATCTTCTTAATTTTTAGCCAGTTTATTTCTTCATTACCACAAGTTTTTTTTCGATTGACTATTTCCATTTCTAACTTTTCGGTGCTTTTAAAATCATTTT
Organism: Pissodes strobi; assembly: GCA_016904865.1. NCBI lineage: Eukaryota > Metazoa > Arthropoda > Insecta > Coleoptera > Curculionidae > Pissodes > Pissodes strobi. The sequence goes on from MU182055.1 coordinate 36,292, forward strand.
TGTCCATTTTTGTTAATGTTCGCCCAGCCGTTGTTGACCCTCGAAACGCATGCAATTGCATGCGTTTCGAGGGTCAACAACGGCTGGGCGAACTATACATGCATTGGATGTTTTTTCTACATACTCTCGTTACCTGGAGAAAATAGTGTCGTAAACAGACGTTATGCATCGAAGGACCATATAAATTCAAATTATACCATAAATAAAGTTGCAAGAGAAAGATGATTTCTGTAAGTTATAATTGTCGCAGACGAAACGCACATTAAATGCAAATGGCACTCACCCTTTTTCCGTTCTTGGATCTTGTTGGAGAGCGCTCTCACTTCTTGTGGATTCGGTTCATCCCCTTTTTCGGATCGTCTGGACACTGAATTTGCTGTTCTGAATAAGTTAGTTCACTCGCGAAATAAAATTGATATGCGAAAAATCTTAAGTGGATTTCATGGCTTAATGGTCGCACGCCGTCCCTTGTACTTCTGTGCTGTACTACTTTGGCCCTTTTCTGCGCATGACATCATGCTCAGTCGACAGGCATAAAAGGAGTGTATATCCGTAAATAATGTGCATTGTTAGCGCGAAAATTCAAATATAGGGCAAAACTATTTCCCATAAATCATACAGTTCCTGTACGAGTATAAGTAAATAAAACTACTTATCCCAATAAAATAAATTGAAATGAAAATAAATATTTAGAAACCCGTCCATTTCCGACAAATAGCTTATTTTGAACTTTTATTGCGCATTCGACATCCCCAAAATCATTATCACTGGGCAAAAAACTGTGCCCGGAGACTAAAAATCTTAGTATTGTAGGGACGCAATAACACAATAATATAACAGCTGCAATAAATTTAGTTTAAAGAAAAACTGTACTGCATATAATTTTAGTTTGCAAGATAGAACTATTGCTCCACAGATGGCGTTAATATTGAAAATGGATTCCTTATTGGCGTTTTAAGATCCTTTACAGGCGTAGCCGACTATATCAAAATCGGCCTCTCCTATTGGTCGATCCTCATGGCATTTCGCTCGCTTCGCTCGCTACGGGGGCTCAAGAAAAGGAAACTAACCAGGTGCTAACCCAATATAACCCAAGACATACCCAAAATCAAGAAAAAAAGCTGTTTAGAAACATAATCGTTAAAAAAAAATAAAAAAAAAAGCAACGGGGTTCGAACCCGCGTTTTCTAGGTGAGACCCAACGATCTAAACCTCTACAGCACGAGAGCTGTTGCGAAAATTTGATTGCACCACGAAGACATATCGTAATACGACATGAATTGACCAATAGGAGAGGCCCATTTTGATATAGTCGGCTACGCCTGTAAAGGATCTTTAAATGCTCCTTATTGCAGAATGATAACAAGGGATATTTGGGTCCATATAATCCTAATATCTCGATTTACAAAAATTTGTCGGTTGGTTCCCTATTGCATAACGGGGTCCAGTTGTCCAAATACTATTTTTATTTCATCTTCGGCGTTTCTGTATCCGTTGTGCCCTTATCAAGCTCAAATAAATTAATAAAGTTTTGCCCAGTAAGACAGTCGGAGAATAATGGTTAAAATATTTATTAATAAATATAAAATGTCTCGCTTAAACATTCAAATAATTCAGTTCATTATATTTTCTAAGCCCGCAAGTTAACAAGTGAAAGACTACCAAATTTTGCGAGAGTAATGAAAAACGATAAGATTATTTTTAGCAATTTACATGATTATACAACTTCTGCATCGTATACTAGTGATGTTCTCACTTATATCATGAAAAACGTTTAATCTTGGCGATTTTGATTATTTTATAATCCTTCTAATCTTACGTATTCGTTATCCGTACGGTAATCCTTGTACAACATATCTGAATTGACGTAGTTTTCACAGACCCAAATAACTTCATTTAGAGGCGTTTTCGAAGGAGTTATATCAATGATGTAACGTGACCTAGGTTGCATTTAATAAAACTTTCAGGTCTGATTTATTTATATAATTTATGTTTGGTATGGGTCAACCCTACTTTTTACAGGATAATTATTATTTGTTGCCTAAATTGGTTGCATTGGTTATATTGATTGGATAGCTATACCGGATATCTCAAACCTATGATTTAGTTCGTATGATTAGGCATCGCATATTTTGTATGTGTATGTACACTGTACACATTGCTCTTATTAAGAGTTTTGCGCGGGGGGCAGCGGGAATTTATATGGATGCATTCCTATTTTTTCTTTTTAGTTCTTTTAAGTTGCTTTCATTAGTACATAGGTTTTTTTCCTTCTTACTGTCTGCTCTCGATTTATTACCTGTACTATTTCTTGTTTTGTTTTTTTTTTACCTCTTTTAACTCCTTTTATTTTATCCTTCTGTCTAGTTATGCTGATTTTTATTTTTTTCTCCTTTAATGACTTTTAATATAATACACATTAATGTTCGGTCTCTTGTTCCATACTTTACCGAACTTAGAGATTATTTTTTGGATAAGACCTTTTACATTATAAGTCTAACAGAAAGCTGGTTACATTCAAACATCTCCATTGAAGTAATCAGTTTGCAAAATTATACTTTAGGTGTCGGCGTGGCGCAGGAGTTGCACTGTATATTAAGAATGATTTAAAATAAGAACCAATCCTTTCCGAAAACCATGAGCCGATTTGGAAAGCTTGTGGATAAAAATTATGATGAAGAGGCATGTCTTCGTTATGGGTGTTCTCTACAGACCGCATTTCTTTTATAAATACATTTTAGGGTACTATGGCCAAAATGTTCTCTTCTTATTATGATATGTTTTATCTTGGTGACTTTAATATAATTTGAAACTGTGAAAATTCTTTAACAAATTAGCTGTTATCAACCGTAGACCTTTTTAATGTGGAACAAATAATCACAGATCCGACCAAAATGACTGATACGAACTATTCTTTAATAGATTTAATATTAACAAATTCAAATCAAGCAATAACCTAATAAACAAGGAGGTTGCTTATGGTCATTTCTCAGATAATTTTTCAGTTTTTTTCCAGATAAAATATACTTCCTAGAGTATCTAATAAAATGGCCTATAGAGCATTGAAGAATATTTTATTTTAACTCATTTTAAAAAGGCCTTGAATTATATCCACTAAATACAATTTATAAAACACTAAATATTGAAGGATAAAATACTAATATTATAACGAAGTTACTGTATTTTTAGGGCATGGGATGCACTCCCGTTTTAACTCTCTTTTTTACGGGCTTTTGACGTCATTCTACTCTAAATGTGACGTAGGTCTTAGTGTATCTTGTTTTGCCAACTAGCACACAAAATAGTATTTTTATTGATGCTTTTCACTAATAAAATATGTTTGCCGCCAAATTAATTTATCTTGTATTTTACTGCAGTATATAGGCGCCTTGTGATTGGCATCTATTTCGCTCTTTGGAATTTGACAGTTAACCAAAATATTTTTTGACGTATTGTCTAGACTCATATTAAGTCAAAAATATGAAAAATTATAAAATATAAGACGAAAACTAGTTCTAGGCGGTAATGGGTCAAGCTTTTAAAATTTAAAATATTTTTTTAAGTTGTTTTAAAAATATTTCTTCCTTAAGTGACTGACTACTAGCAAAGTTACCCTATATACCAATTTTTCACTAACCTGTGCACGATTTTCAGAGATACGATATAAAAACAACAGATATTATCACGTGAATCGAGTCGAAAACTCTCCTTTATCAACTGAAATTGAAAATTAAATTGCTATACTTGGGAACTGAATTATTTAACGACTCCCATTTCTCATCTCTGTAATAGAAAATCGACTCGGACGTTGCACAGAATGGAGTGCTTTAAAACGTGCCAAGATGCGTTGTAAAGGTAAATTTTCCTTTTCAAATTACATATATTGTTCCTTATTTTATATAGGATATTATCCTGATATATTATAGTTGCGTGTCAAGATGGGTTGTAAAGGTAAGTTTTCCTTTTCAAATTACATATTGTTGCTTATTTTATATAGGATATTATCCAGATATATACAGCTGCGGTACAGTGCAATATCCGTTATGGCTGATTATCTGGAAGTCTTGCATTGCGAAGATATGTTCCAAGTCATCAATGTCACACATAATAACATTCATAAAACTGTTCTAGCATTTAAAGAAAAGTCATAATAGTCAACACTAGCAAATTTCAAGGGCCAACCCTTGCAGACAAACGCCACATGTTTAAAATTAAGACAGGGATGGAGTGTAAGTTATAGAAATTATTTCATAATAATTACTGCCCTGTAAATAAATAAATAAAAATTTGTGAGTTTAAATCGGGTGATGCATGTTGGTCACGGTGAAGTTGTGATCCCCGGACGACGTTAATCGAATGATGCAGGGCCCATTAAGTGTGGACGTGTGCTGTGTCGCCAGGGCGACGTTAATCGGCTGATACAGGCGATGCGGCACGTGCAAATAGATCTACATGCAAAATCACATTTCTGATACAGTCAATATCTCCATCTAAAGTTAGTAAGTAGAAAGGTGCCGCGATCCACTCGCAGTGACCAGCCGATACCATCCGAAGAGGAAATGGAAGAAAGCAGCGTTTCTGTATGTACTATTCCGGGTGAGAACCGGGTCTGTTACGCAGAATTCGTGCTTTCATTATTTTAATTTCGCGTAGGTCTATATTCTGGCGGCCCTGCTTTTCGCGGCCGAATATTTTATAGAACTGGATTCAGAGAACTTAAATTAGATTTTTCGAAAAAGAATGACGCCAAAAGCCCGTAAAATAAGAGAGTTAAAACCGGGAGTGCTACACTAAGCATACTTTT
>MU182055.1:46095-67087 GCA_016904865.1 Pissodes strobi
AATTTCTACCGCTTCTAAAACTTTAGAAGATTTTAAATTCAACAGTGAATGTAAATATTTTTCGAATAAAATACGATACAATGAGAAATTTTCATAATAATATGAAACTGAACCACTTCGTAAAATATAGCCAACGAAAGGACAAATTGCAAACACCGGAAACCTAATTAAAAGATCCAATTAAAAGATCCGCAACCCTTTTCCTATTTAGAGTCATTAAAAGTTTCGGTTCTAAGGCAACAAGAAACCGGAAGAAACTTATTCAAAAAGACCGAAGCAAATTTTGATCCGGGTAAATAAAGAATTCAGGAAAACAGCCAATACGTAGTCACGAGTATTGAAAGTTTCTGGAATTTTAGAGATTCTGTTTAGGGAGAGGGAAATATAATTTTTGAGCTAGTTAGTGTTATTTCGGGACTAGGTAATAAATGCTCTTTGATTTTAATTATCCTACATATGGTGTAAATTAAAGGGCCAAGATATCGATATCCACTAAATCTTTTCAGACACTAAATTTAGCAATGGCATATGGCACATAAATGGAATTGGGATCTGTTTAAATTACAATATACCAGATTAACTATATCGAAAATAACTTTTAAAAGGCGTCTATTAAAAAAGTTCCTTAACCTTGGTTATTCGCATCGAAGGACCTGAACTTTAGTAGAATTATAAAATTGAAGAATATCATGTTTTTGCAGCATTAAAATACACATGTTCACGTTTCGAAATTTCACAATATGCAATTTAAGTTCGAGCTATTTGCAAAAGCACATGGATTTGAATGGCTAAGTAGTAGTCTTCCTTACTATGGTTTAGCTTAAAGTGTAGTATATACTGGTAAGAAGAATTTTAAAAATGCAACGTTTTTTATCTAAGATTTCGTGCTTACCGAAATACTTCATTAAGCTGCGGAGCTAGTTCTAGTCAGTTTTAGATGGGTAGACTTTTTCGTGAACAAATTATGTTTAGACAACCTGAAGCCGAAAAACGGAAAAAAGAAAACAATAATTTTAATGTGATGAAAGATACAGAATAAGGAATATTGGAGAATACAGAAAAGGAGAAAAAGCTCATGTTGGAGAGCAAGTTGCACCTGGACTATTCAGTGTCAAGGCTAGGAAAGGAGCTTCAAAAATATGTGAGACGACTGAAAATATCTAATTTTCGTGGTATATTTATGTATAATGAACTGCCAAAAGTTATAAATAAAGTTTAATGTGGCATTATTAATTTGGATGTTGAACATGATCCAGGAACTCACTGAACAGGATATATTAAACACAGCCAATTATTTAATTTGATAGTTTTGGAGGTTTAATACCGCCTGCAGAATTAATATCATACTTCCTTAGTGATAGTAGCAAAAATAACTTCCTTTATAATTATGTTTCCCTTCATTCATATACTTCATCAATTTGTGGACAAATTTCTTGCGGAAACTGGTTTACCATTTAGAATAGCTCTTTCAGATCAAAGTAGTAAACTTTATGAAACATTTAATCTACTAATTATTAACTTAAATGAAGACTCAGATTGTGTTATAATAGGACTATAAAGTTTTGAAACTTTTAATGAAGTCCCTAATATTGATAAATCTAATAATAAACTTTATTATGGTAATGCGACCGATTATGTTCAAATGCCCTCATAGTAATTATGAAATACGCCATATAAATATATTTTGACAATAATTTGTGATAATTTTTTTTTCACTTATGTGCTAACCCTTTATAATGTTAACTGTTGATATAATTTTTAATGATGGAATTATTGGAAGAATTTTAGGATGTAAAAACCAAACTACTACCTACTTTATAGGTTATATTTAGAGCCACTCTCTTAATTGGGTTAAAACCAACAATCTTTCCTTGCTTGGTTTGTCAATAGTGTACAAATTCTGGAAATTTTCGGCCCAATGCCTAAATTACTTAAAGAGCAAAAACAATTAAAAAGGCCTTTAGGAATTTGGAACAATCCTTGAGCAGCCTAACAAGTCAAGCGGAAAGAAAAACAAAAATGTCTTCACAAAAAAGAATTGATTGCTTACGGTTAGCGAGATGGTAGTCTCATTAATTTTAACAAGTTTTCATTCCCATATTTTGGTAATTTGATTTTAGGATCTAAGGAACAATAAAGCACAGCGACCCCCTGTGCTCGAAACATGATTTTTTTTTATCTATTTCATTCATTTCAGCAATTCATTACCTTTAATGTCCACAGTTAAAAATATTACGAATATAGGAAATATACATCCACATGATAGGCGAATAAGGTCCATCCAGGATATTGGAGACACAAATTGGACTATATCTGAACATCCAATGGATATTGTGTGCTGATTGGATTTTACCTGATCCAACACTGCTTAATATTTTTTTTTAACATTCAATTTAGTACTAACAAAAAATTAAAGGCAAATTTGTTAACCTACGCTTCATATGAACATGCAACATGACATAAACACTTTGACATTTTAATGGAAAGCAACCAATTATTTCAGCCCCCTTATCGAGAGTCAGATCACAAATTTTTACAGGTCTTTCATGGCAGGCACCTCGAAAAATAATTCTGGATCATGAGTTTGGGTTAGTTTAAACGATCTGAGAACAACATCAAGCAGATTATCCCTCGTAATATATTATGCAGTAATGATTACATGAAAATTAAATGTTAATTTTTTGTTTCAACGGCCTGAATGAAGACAAAAAGTAACGCAAACTAATCTCTAAATGCTCTACGGACTATAAGAATATATCTGGAAAGAATTAACATCATATTATCTTTTTTGATATAAGGCATTGAATGCACAATATTGGTTTAGTCTAGTATGATGATAACTGTGTCTAGAACCTAAATGTCGTAAATAGATTGTACGAGATGCGCGATAATCAATGAAATTAACAGTAAAGTCTCTTAGACGCCCTAAATATCATCGTTAATATAAGTGACATGAGATTGGCACGAGACGCGTGATAACAAATCAAATTAATAAGAGCCATCTGTTGGCTTTGACCTGCTTTATGGTGCCATGTTTTTCCATTAGGATTATTTTAATCATATATTGTTTAATAAAATAATTAACGGTATAAAAATAGTGTTTGTATAATGGTGACTTAATTTCTTTATTTCCAGACGAGTAAATTAAACTCTTACATTTACATATCTAGTAAGATTTAAATTCAATAACAGTCGACGTAAATTAGATTTTTCAGAAATAATTTATAAAAATTTAAAAATTTGGGTACGAACTCCTTAGAGACAAGTGAATATAGATCAAAAGAGTTCCCACCTCACAGGAGGGCGCTTCATCCCCTTTAGTTTAAGAAACCACCCTCTAATTTACCTCCTTTTAGTTTTTTTAATTTATCTCGAAAACTGTTACCCTGACGATAAAGATGGATAGAACTTAAATTATTCGCTTATTCCCTATATCGAGCCGTAATTTCACAAATATGGGTTGAATACTGAAGTCGCGCAAAAACAGATAAAGCGATATTTTATATTCTAGCCCTTTTCCACACCACCGCTGAGGTAGAGTGCCCGGCGCGTTTTTTTAAAGTGGTTTCCCCATGAGGTCTGATCCCTCAAAAACTAACCGCTGTTTATTCCATGATTGGAATATTTTCAGGTAATTCTTCCTCTACCACTGAATTAAGACATCCTTGTCCATAACAATTGGAGCACATCGTTGAACACTTTAATCCAACCTTAGGATAACCGCATCGTTTTCCGCAACCCTTTTTACAACTGCAAGATATCAAGTTAAGAATAGAAGTATGGTATCGCAGTTGTAGAAAATGACACCAAAATTTGCCTGATTGTTCTCCAACCCCATTCATTAGGCTTCAAAATTTATCCACGCCAGGAACGAATTTGTTGGAGAACGCGATACAAATTTTGCTCTAAAGCAGCAGATGTAGGTGGTAATTTTGATAATACCACTGCATGATTAGATTGACCAACAAATTTATTAAATGAAATTAATCTAAATTGGTCTAACGATGTAACAGTACGAGGTGCCTTGTATAAACCTAGTGTGATTTATTCTCCAGTTCGCACAATGTCAGGCTTCATCGATGATGGATTATTAAATATATTCAAAGCATCGTCCAAGTTCCTTCTAGTATTTATCAAGTTTACAGTTTGTACTTTTCCTTTGCCAAAAAATGTCGACGTCGTATCACATCCACTGAATGCGTGAGCAAATAATATATTATTTTTACAGTTATGAAGGATTTCCGAGTGTTGAATATCGAATGAACTATCCCGTGTTTCGGCCAATTCACTGGATGAATTAAATTGCCACCATCTACAATATATGTACGTTCACCGGAATTAATAGGACGTTCTGGAACGGAATTAAAAATGTCATATAGGGACGATTTTTTTATTTTTCTCATCAAGCCGTTATCGTTAAACAATGAGAGGAGTATCGTCGAAAGTTTATGCGTAAATCACAACTCTAATGCTTTGGGTGAATGTATTGTGCAAAGTATTCTCTGCAACAATTGCGCAGTATCAATCAGAATTATATAGTCTCTTATTTTCACTGAATTGTTGGCTGTAGACATAGACTTGGCCATATCTGCTCGTTTCAATCTCAAACCTCCAAATGTTGCCTCGGTAAGCAGTTTATTCAGGGATTTCTCGCCAATTTCTAATGATTTATAACAATTAACTGAGTCATCGGCAACAAGCCCACTTGAAAAAGAAATTAAATTATCTGACCTTACAAATGGAGAATGCTGTCTCAGCCATAGTGTAAATTTTTTAACGGCTTCTTCATCCTATTTAATTATTGCATCTCGTAGCTCAGCGTGTTGGTAAGTGCTGTAGCTTTCGATTCCGCAAAATTTTTCCATATTATCACACACGTGATGGGCAACAGGTAATCCGTAAATCCATTTGTTTAAGACGCTTTCACTTACTCCACGTTTAATATCACCAACGCTCTTCATATTTCTCATGAGCGTTTGCTCGATAGTCATATCTGACCATATGCCACACCAGTGCTTTTCAGAGCGTCTAATTGTAAAAAAACCTTCGCTTGTAAATTGGTGGTATTCTTTGGATGTCATATTCTGTTCCAGGGAGTCCATATCTTGAAGATATAGTTGACATGACTTGGCGTAAGGAAAATGCCCACTTGCAAGGAAAATTGGCAGCATTGCTCTTACACAATCTAGATGCAGTTTCCAATTTCCCATCCGTTCAGCTTGAATGAAATGCATTGTAATTGTTACCATCTCATGATAATGTAACCATAACTGAGCGGTTTTGCAGCCCCCTGATAAAGTGCAATGGATTATTCCAAGGCAGAGAATCGAACAACGCGATTAAGATTTTGTACCTATTTAGCCAATGATAACCATGTAATTTATTGGAATTTGTCCTCACTTTTCTAGCATTAACCAACTTCAAACATCATTTCTGAGATTAGGGGTCTATGTAGGTAAAAAAAGTAGAGAACATAAATGATGCAGAATTTTATAAAGAGTTATTTAAGATCTATTAATTTTTCTCGTCAGGGTAACAGTTTTCGAGAAAAATTTAAGAAACTAGCAGGAGGTACCATTAGGGGGTGGTTTTCGAAGCAAAAGGGGATGAAGCACTCTCCTGAGGGGTGGAAACTCTTTTGATCTATAATTGGATGTCTATTAAAACACAGTACCGAAATTTTCAAAACTTTATTAATTATTTCTCTTAGATGGCATTGTTATTTCTAATTTACGTCGACTATAAAGGTAACCGATAATATCACTAGCCCATGAATATTTTCCCACCATTCCATCAGGAGTTACAGTTATCTGTGTCAGATTTTATATACCTCGACGCCTCATCTTAAAACGAGTCATGACCTTATCACGGTCAAGAATCCCTATTACATATTGAACGATATTCCGGATATGCGTCAAGTGGTTGTAGCTTAATATTTATTATAGTCGATATATCATGTCCAGCCGTCTTTCATTTATCATTATAACAAATTGTTTGCGAAAGATTGATCGTGGCAGAAATCATTTTTTTATTTAAATTTGAACAAATATGTTTTTGGTATTAGGTATTTATTATCCATGGAAATATTATTCTTTATAAAAATATTTGCTATAAATTGCCGGAAATAGGATGAAGCCTAAAAAATTTGATTTGTTTTATAGGGAGTTGAAGAATCTCAATCAAACTTATTTCTCATCAAAGCGAAACTTGTTAAATTAAAAAAAAATTTTAAATTTTAATTATTACTGTAAACTCTCTATAATTATTAGAACAGCGATAAGATGGTCTTCTACCTGTCCTATGGGAAAAGTGCAGATGGAAAAGGTGGATGGCGAATGCTCTATAAAATCACTTATTACCAGAAGTGTTCCTCAGGCCTCGTTCTGGGACCCATTTTATTTTTGTTATTTTAGTGACTTAATAGCGTTGAAGATACAGGGTTCGTTCACCTTTTTTGGGGATGATACTAGTATTTTTTGCCATGGCGAAGATAGGGACGACCTGAAAATAACTGTTGATAGGGCCCTGCGCGAAATTAAGCTTTGGTGTGATGCAAATTTGCTTGGTTTTAATGTAAATAAAACCAGTATAATCACCTTTTGGTTTTGCTTCCATGATTTGTATACCTCGAGAATCAAATTATAGAAAATAAACCCCTTACAAATTTTTTATGTCTCACCATAGATAATATGCTCAAATTGAGGATCACATAAGGGCACTAGAAAAGAAGCTACTTTGCAATCAGAATAGTTTCTAACGAGCTTTCTTATTCAATAGCGAAAATGGTATATCACAGTCTCATGTGAGATATGGTATTGATTATTGAGGATTCACTAGCAGACAACTGTTTAGCACGATATTTCTCTTGCAGAAGAGCAATTCGTTATTTCGTGTAACGTTGTGGATCGTGAGTACTAGAGTACTGTCAACCATTATTTATTAGGGAAAAAAATTAACTGTGCCATGTTTGCTTATATTGGAGACTGTGTGTCTTGTGCATAAGAAATATTTCGGTTTGGGATCTTTCGGTAATACTTTCGGTAAGACACTTAAAATTAATAAGAATTTTTTTATTGCAAAGAGAATATTACAGCCTGGAGGATTACTACGGTGATATTTTATGACTTTACACTTTTTTCTAGTCTAGGTAATTTTAAGAATTTCTGTTTTTACATTTCTGGGTGGATGGATGGATTGCTTGGATGGGCATTCTCTTTGTCAAAGTGTTTATAACTTGTGTATCTGTATTAATGTGCTATGGATTGTTGATTTATTGATTGCTGTACATTTAAGTTTATGCTTTGTCAACATAATTGGATTTCTTGATAAATGCAGTATAATTGACTATGACGATGACTATTAATAGTGTATTTTTGATAAACATACTTCAGTCTATCTGAACTGCAGTTAATTGTCAAAATGCTTACTGTAGAACAAATCATTTTCTTAATCCAATTTTGTGGGAAACGTCAACCATCTTAGCTTCAGGTAATTGACGAATTTAATAAGAAATAAGTGTTTTATACAAGTGTTTCAAGAAGGCCGTAGTTAATTGGCGAATAATACCGGCACATATCCTGCCATGCAGGCATAAAAAGACCGGTAAGCAGGCCTTGATTGAGAGAACTTTTCAATTTGAGGTTTCTAATACATCAGTCTACTCCCTCCACCGAATCGATATTATGAATTTTTAATGTAAATAATAAAGCAATACAAACCGAATAATTGTTAAAATGATTATTATTGACAAAATAAGTTTAAAAATCAACAAATAAAAAAGAAAATAATTACGATACGCTAGTGACCTACGTATTTATAAAACTTTTGAATAAAGTCAAGTAAAACAGCAAAATAAGAGTACCTAATTCTATATTAAACATGCTTTTTTTTTATTAAGTGAAAAAATAACATTAACTATTTTTATTTATTCTCAAAAAGAATCTTTAAAAGGAATTTTTGCTTTAAATTTTAGTTAAAAAAATAACTTGACACCAATTACATAATTCAAGACAAGTAAGTGTTTTAAAATTTAAAACATAAAATATTTGCGCAAAAATTAAAAATTAAAAATATTTTTTTTTAGATGTTTATGTATTACTTTATACAATATATATCTATAATATCAGTAAAATGCCATTTTCCTGTGACATTTAAAGAAATTCTTCCAAGTATATTTCTGAGAGACAATTCTTAACCGTCGTTCAAAAGATTTTAAATTGGAAATTGTGAATTCACACCTAACCAAAATGTCAAACATTTGTATACTTATATAATATACAAATGTATATTAGCCAAACTATGTAGTATATTATAGTTTATTAGCAGACAAAAGTAGCAAATGACACATTTTGCATTAAGATATCTACGTCGATCCAGTAGCAATTTGAGACGATGGGTACTCTTATTGGGGTGACATAGCATTGAAATCTCCGAGAACCACTGATCATTTTTTTGCTTTTCCCTAAAGAACGTGGCCGTCGCAGTTTTGTGTAGTTTGCTTCGGGAAACGTATGCTGAGTTTCCTTAGCTAGATACCGACTATCTCATCTCCTTTGGTAATGTTCTCTGGTTCGATAGATTTCGATCCAATTACTTCTATGGACTATCATCCGGTTGGGTTTGCTAGCGATGATAATATCCATTTTGCCTTCGTTCGCTGCTATAGAGACCACGTCGTATCCGCTGTCTGATCGTCCGTCGCAGAGAGCGCCATGACTCGAGAGCCCTCCTGATAAAACGAGCCCCCACGCATTTTTAAATCGCAATTATCATGTCTAGACCTATTTATTGTTGTCTTTGGATGTTGTACCGTAATTTTACAGGAGCTAGGTTCGCTTAGTTCACTAAACCTAGCAGTAGTCCGGTAATCTTAAAAATTTTTTTTTGTGTTCGGGGACGGATCCCCCAAAAGTATCACCGAAATATCTGAGACTGGCAGCGAAGTATCCCAGATCTTCCTGAATTCAGATATTACCGAACGCCAGCAATCCAGAATTTAATTTCAGAATCTGGTTCTTTGCTGTCATTGGTTGTCTGTTTTCATTAGTGTCCCTGACAAAACAGTACATGGAGAATTGAAAGATGCTTCCCAAACCGATTTAAAAGCATTTGGAAACTAAAGAAGTAAGGTCAAGGATTGGTTGTGGCCAGAAAGCCGCAACATCAAATACCACGGGAGAGGGAAAAAGCAAAACATCCTCGATCTTTGCTAAAAAGCGTACGATTCCGATCCCCATGGAAACAGCCAGTTTTTCAAGTGAATATAAGATGCCTCTGAAAACCTTCTCATTTAACATAAGAAAGGCTTACCTGGACATCACCGGTGAATCGAACGTCAAAACTAAACATAGGTGCCAGGCGTTGAGCGTCTTAGAGGATGACGACAACGCATCTGTCCAATCCGAAAAGTAGTATTCAATGCAACTGCAAGGCCCAAAAGGATTATTCCTATGCCAAAAATGGTACTGAAAACCAAACCTGCCTTGGAAGGGAGCCTACAATGGAAGGGGTATTGTCACAATGGGAGATCTCGTAAGTCACCACGCCGCTAAGTTAAAAGCAGGAAATATCAAAGCTTATAAACTGAAATGTATCAAAAATCCGATCGTCATATGGTACCAGTTTCATAAGGACCCGGCCACTAAAAAAAAATGTTTGATAATGATGAGGTAGAGTACCATTCGTATGCCGAGAAAGCCCTGAAGACCCATGCCTTCGTGCTCAAGGGTCTGGACGGCGGGCTGCAGCCACGAGCGGCCCGCAATGCTGTGATTGAAAAGTATAATCTTAAGATTAATGAAAAAGACGAGAACCCCTATGTACTTGGTTAGTACAGAGGCAGACGCGATTCTCGAACACCTCAATAATCAATGCAAAAATTTATTATATGATCCTATCTCCTGGGACTACAGGAAAGCCGCGAAACCTATCATGCAATGTAAGCGGTGCCAGGGGCCCGACCATGCTATGACTTTTTGCAAAAGGGAGGGGAAATGCTCAATGCCACCAAATAACTGAATAAAACACCATAGATTTGAAGTGAATAAACTATGGTAGCAGCCTCCGCTCTATTGAACGTTCCTGTCCTGTATACTTGTATAAAGTTGTGCAATTTCAGCCACCCAGAATCAAGCAAAAGAAGACTTACCTTCCAGCGCCACCTCCAGCTCGGTCGAAGTGGCAGAACCAGGGAGCGATATTTAGTAGTGAAACATAGAGGTTTTCCTGTCCTGAGGACAGTGCGAAATAGTGAAAATAGTGTTCGTGAACATAATCGTGTGATAATGCTAGTGAGTACCGACAATCTAGTAGCAAATCCCCCCGAAAATATCATCATAGCCAATGATTTTACTAAATTACAAAGCGCAACTAATATAATTAATTCATTGGTAAATATACCGCACCTTTTGCTGGCTCTTGAAGGGAGCAAGCGGGCCATATTTCAGGCCACCCTTAACTTTCTCCCTAGAAATCGAAAAGTACGACTTCTTTATAAGCATAATACTTACCCGCAATAAAAAATCTTATAAATTTCATATTGCAATTTCACATTTTATATTTCTACGATAAATTTAAAATCATGAACGCTGAGCAAAGTCCACCCATAACGGTCAAGGGGGCGAGCAGCCACCACACTTGATCTTGGGCAAAATGTACGCCGACTTTTGTAAATATTGTACGTAGTAAATCTTGTATAGTCAATGTAGAACAGGGTTTTTCACACTTTAGTCCACGCAAAAACAGCATGCACTTTATAAATAGATACAAAGCCCAAGCAATCATACAGTGTGTCCAAAAAAGTATGCAACATATGGGAAACTTCTTTATTATTGGATTCTCAGAAAATTTTATTCTTCCTAAAAGTTGATGCTTACCCTAAAACAGTAGACGCGTATTTCAAGTTTTCCGTACTGCTTTTAGTGCGGACGCAAATGTCATTTTTCCGAAATCGCGTCAACCGTAAAGTACCTTAATTTCTAAAGATACAGCAAAATCTTATAAGGAATAGTTCTTCCATATTAAAAAAGTAATCTAAATATGAAATTTGAGTTATGTACATCAATTTTTAATTTCCCTTTCTGTTCTCGATATTTTTCTCAAACGTTACGCCATCGGTGAATGCTTTGATCTTTTGTTATTAGTATACTTGCAAGCAACTTCAAAATTAGTTACATAGTTGCATAATGTTTCAGTTTTTACAGAGATAAAAGCCAGTTTAGGTATCAGTGTGTTGCAAACACATTTAAACAATTTTGGTCCAAAATAATTCTCCACAATAATTATTTTACAAAATACAATTGGAATGTCTGACTCAATAATAATTAATTTCATATGTCAGAGCGAAGTAAAATTATTGCTATTTATTTGTTTTTATTCCAAATGCATGGCCTACTCTTCAAGACCAAATATTTAATATGGCTTTTTAGGATACTTGGACATATTTTACTCATCGGGTGCAAAAGATAAATAAATTATTAGCTTTTTTACATGAAATTACAAGAGTTGGGTCTATTCATGATATTGAGTGGAAAAATTTTTGAATCAAAAGTGTTTAAATGTGTTTGCAACACACTGATACCTAAACTGGCTATTATCTCTGGAAAAACTGCAACATTATGCAACTATGTAACTAATTTCTATCTAAAATAAATTTTGAAGTTACTTGGCAAGTATACTAATAACAAAAGAACAAAATATTCTCCAGTGGCGTAACGTTTAAGAAAAAATCGAGAAAAAAAAAGGAAAATTAAAAGTTGATGTACCTAACTCAAATTTCATATTTAGATTACTTTTTTAATTTGGAAGAACTTTTCCTTACAAGATTTTGCTGTATCTTTATAAATTAAGGTACTTTACTCTTGACGCGATTTCGGAAAAATGACATTTGCGCCCGCACTAAAAGTAGTACGGAAAATTTGAAACACTCATTTACCGTTTCAGGGCAAGCACCAACTTTTATCAGGATTAAAATTTTCTGAGAAACCAATAATTAAAAAGTTTCCCATATATTGCATACTTTTTTGGACACACTGTAGATCAACGCACATTCTGCAAAGCGATTGGTAGGCTCAGCCTACATAATCTGAATAAACTACTAGATACTTATTTATTTATATTTATTTATATTTATAAATATCCTATTGTCTAGTCCTCTGATTTTATAGCATCACCTCCTGGATCATGTTGTGGATTTTCCTGAATGGCATTTCTTCTATGGTCCATGTTCCTATTATCCTGGTTAGTTCCTGTGTCGTCCTCGTCGTGTACCTGAGTAGTGAATTTCGTCGCTTGTTCCTGCAGTCTCTGTTCTAGCGGTCTTATCCCGGATTCTCTGTACAGTGTCCTTGTAACCCAAGCTAACCCAACCTACTAGATTGCCAGGGCAGAGTACATACTTATTATATACTTATTTATACCGTGGCCAGGGATTCAAATGCACCTATCGACGCGGAGTTAGTTGTGCTGTTAGGTAGTGAAACTAGTACTAAGCAAAACTCTGCGTTTAGGTAGGATATCATTAGAATTAGATACCATATTTAATGTAAAAGGATATAATAAAAATGATTATGATAATAATGATGATGAGCGAATGTCGTCAGCGGTCGCTGCGTTGATGAAGCTATTATACTTCATCGTCGCTGATTATTCCAACTTGGGAGCTTTTTGCCATGCTACTTTGAGGTTTGGCTATTCAGCCGTTTATTCGAGATTAGAGCTAACTCAAACTAGTTCATGTTAACTCAAACTAACCCTCACGGTTTTGCTGATTTTTGTTTTTTAAACAAAGCAGGTTTTCCATCTTAAATTAGAGGATTTTAGAACCTTATGCCTATTCGACGACAAATAAGTACAATTTATTTAGCATTACTTATGCTTTTGAATTTTTTATATATTCTGTTAAGGAAAACTAACTTTAGCATTTCTATGTTTTTATTTTTTTTGACATCCCAAACGTTATTGTCTATAAAAGAAAAATTTTACATACATTTTTCTCGCAAAATTAATTTTTCTTGTCCTCTGGTATAAAGATCATCTATGGACATACCGTATACAGTGGTTAATGCTTCAAACCAGTCGCTTTAATTTAAATATTTGAAATATCTATATAACATTTTCAGTTAGAATTTCCGCCGGGAAAGTAAAAGCATTCTTGATATTGTTTAAACTGTTTGAATACAGTAGATATTTAAAAAAAATAGTTTAGGTGAAGCGCTAAAATTGTTGATATATTAGTCCAGCTTTTTTGAACCATTCTGTGCTCAATTAAAGGTCCTTAAAAATGTTAAACAAAATCCTTATTATAATATTAAAAATATCACACTGTTACTTTTTACTGAAATACGATATTTTCTATAAGAGTGGTTTTCTTCAATTTACGCTTGTATATAATTGTTACGGAAACTATTTAATATTAAGATCGAATTCTAAATATGACAGTAGTAGTGAGTACCAGAGTTTTTATACATATTTATCTAATAAATACTCATAAATAATGTATCTCAAACAATGTATACTACAGGAATCGATACGGATACATCCTATCCCTTCAACTATTTCCGTTATCGAATATAACCGCAGAAAATTTGAAACTATCCATTGGAGTCCAGACTATACCCTTCGCAATTTTGTGGATAAGCTGGAATGTACGTATAATTTTCTAATTTACTGCATTCTATACAGATTGCAATATTGCAGATATTAACGAACAATTTTGAAAAAATATATTCGTGTTTATTTTTAATAATCAAATACGATCTAATAATGTTGGAGGTAAGAGAATCCCATTTTCGTAATTGGAAATTCCAGCATCAATCATCATTCTTAATTACTGCTCTGGCAAAATAATCATAAAGTGCTCTTCCTAAAAAGTTGGAAATAAAGTTTCGACGACACGAAATATATACCGATGATTTGAAAGGAACTAAGGTTCTGATAAATAACATGCATACAATATTTCAATATTTATTAGATGTGATTGTTAAGTAATACATTTTACGTTTTGGTTGTGACGATTTTAGTTGAAATTTAATAGGGAGCTCTTCAAAATTTTAAATTCTGCTAAATATTGTTATTTTAGCAGAATTTGAAATATTTTTTCGTTAGCTTTGCGAAAAAAAATATTATCCGTAAAAAGTTCTGCTTTATGGGAAAATCGCATTAAAAGGATGAAACTTGAGTTATCTTGTACAGAGCGGCGGAAAAGTCTAAAAATTCAAAAATGACTCAAGAGAGAAATACCTACCCTTGCTTCTCATCTCAGAGCAAAATTTAATAGAAAATTCTGAAATTTTTCTACATGTGTTGCACGTAAAATCCTTTTAAATGAGTTAGCAATATAAAATCAATAAGATGCTACCTACAATGATTACAATATACCAAATGATTACGAAAGATCAAAATCAATTTCAACAAATTAATAATAAACGCAATATGCATAAGGTATCTATCGTCTCCATCATCCTAGTAATAAAATCTCACCAGGATAAAATTTATTACTACTAAACCTTATGCGCGTCTGCCATGGTATACGTGTGGGCAGTTGTATATAAATAAACCTTAACGCGTCAGTTCATCAAATATCATTCTATAAAATTATTATAATCAGAGAGTTAATCGGTCGGAACGACAATGTTTTTCATTTACCGGAGTATAAATTAAATTGTAAGAATAAAGAAATATAACATAAAAAAAAATTATGAGCATTAATTAAGCCGCACTAGTAAATAGTATTCTAGCAGATGCAGACTTATTTAAGCCTTGATAAATTATGCTTACACCTAACAATTCAAAATATATTTATATCAATACAAAGCAGAAAAAAATAAAACACGCAATATAATACAACGCTGAAGATAATAATAACACGCCAATTGCATTATGTAGAAAGATCACAAGTGTTTTGTGTACATAGTACCACAGTCAATCTGATTTAAACTCACTTAGCTCAACTGATCTCCGCCGATATCACCTCCGGCCTTCTGAGCGTAAACTGCTAATCGCCTTGGGACTCATAAATTTTCAGTGGCAATTGAGGTAATGCCCACCTGGACATCCCGTACCTCTGGCAGCAGTCGATATCAAATTAAAACATCCAACTCGAGTGGTTGACCGGTAGCTAATTTACTCGCTACAAATAAAGGCTACGTAGGGTTTTGGTGGTGATGACGAATTGAAGCAAGGCTCTCTCCTGCAGGCACCGACATGTGGCCAATTATAAAAACAAACCTTGACTTCAGACAAAATCCAACATATCCACCCACATTCAATTAATTTATTCCAACAAACTGGTAACTAGGCCAACTTCTCTAGCCCGAAATAAGATTTTCCTTTAAGGGCGAATTAGAAATTCTTAAAATTTTTATCAGGCTTACGCATTACCTCCTCTTAGGAGGGTTTATCAAGAAAGAGAGCGAGGTCAAGTCAAGATCGTCCACCTCAAACGCGAAGGTTCAATGTCTAAGGGTTAGAAAAAAATCGACCACCAGGCCAGCTTTACATTGTTCTACGACAACACGTAAAATACAACAAGATGATAAAACGGAGTTTTATCCACACTACCGAAGCAGAATTATTGCACTTGACGCGCGTTTCGCCAACCATGTTAGCATCAGAAGATGATTAAAAAAACCAACATAGGTACAACAAGATAGTTGACACCAAATTTAATATCATCTTCAATGCGCAATAAAACATAAGGCTGTATGATCCTATGTATTGATGGCAGGATAAAGAAAACCGACGGCCGGCGGTAATTTTAAACTCCTGACATCAAAAACGCGAAACGCATCAATACGCGGCATAGTAATTCACGCCCAGAGGCACCTTTAGCCAAGAGCCTGCGTCTCTGTTGGAACCAGCTGTGAAGCAACCAGGCGGTGTTACCAAATTTATTTTGCCTGCTTACATCAAGCGAAAGCTCAGACAGTCGTTTATCGTCAAACTGATGCCAGCATATCAATAAATTAGGTTGTTTCTTGTTGGCTTGGTCCGCAAACGCATCAAAATCGCATAAGGATTGCTCTAGAAACATGTAGATCTGGAGGGCAATTTTTGAAATATCCGTACGCGACAACTGAGGGTATTCGTATGCCGATCTAAAACTCTAATTCTGAAAGTCTCGTATTCGATAATTGTCGATCAATTTTACTCGAGTGGTCGATAGTAAGCGAATTCGGTAGTCGTATGCGAATATCTACCCATAAAGCTTAGATTATATATTAAGCAATAAAGGGTAAATCTCATAAATGACGTACAAACTTTGAATTGTAAATTCGTTCTCGGTGTAAAGTGCATATAATTAGCAAAGTAAGTATTATTTTGATTGACCTCAATAGAACAAAAAAATCGTTGGATCACAATTTAAGTTCAAAAAATGTTAAGTCATGCTATTCTACTATACATATTTTTACCTAAAACGTTATACATATGAACATACATATATTAAAATACTTATTAAAATAAAATAAAGGTTATCCTAAAATAAATTTGCTAACACTTCAGAAAAGTTCGAAAAATTGATAATTTCGACCAGAACAATAAACTAAACTGCTGGCCATTTGCTTTCGAGCAAGGAAAATTTCGCCTAAATTTAAATCTAAATATTTTCTTACCCAGACATGATATCGACCTACGGTATTTAATGATTAGTAAACTTATCCCTTGAGAAAAACTGTCCAAAGTTGGGATTTTTTTAAACTTTAAAAAAACTTCGGTTGGTGTGAACAAATGCTTGGCAATATCTCAACCTTCTGTGTCCAGAGATGCTGTGGATGAGATAACAAATTCATTAAATCACCCCCAAGTGATGAATGAATGGATCCAATTTCCATCAGATGATATCAATAGTTTAAATGCTCTCAGACGAAAGTAAGTAATGTTTAATTCAAATTACAAATTTAACTCTATGGATGTTTTATTTTTTCATGTGGATAAAAATTATTTTTTTTTTAAAGTTCTCTCTTTTATGTTCTGAGAAATTAAATACTGTATTTATTTCAGCTTTTACACGTCCCATGGAATTGCTGGTTTAATTGGGTGTATTGATTGCACCCATGTTGCCATTAAACCAACATCTGTAGCGGAAAAAGGACTCGAAGAACATATATTTGTTAATAGAAAAAATTATCACTCCCTTAATGTACAATTGGTAATGATGAAATTACCTGTATAATCTATAGAAAAAGTTGGACTTATTTTAATCTTAAAAAATTATATTTGGGTATTCTTAAAGTGCTTACTTAATAAAATGCAACTTATTGTAGCTTATATAAAATATACTTTATTTTGTAAGATGTGAAAAAGTCACTCTTACACACAATAATTAATTTCAATATATTATACAGGATGCACAAAATGAATGTGGAACGTTATAAAACCAATAAATATTAGGAATCATACATATTTTTGAATAAGCCTAACTAAAAATGCTCAATATTGTAATCTACTAAAATGCATAAGCTACTAAACAAATATCACCCTGTCGCAAGTTTGAACTTGAACTTGGAGATTGTTATATAAACATTAAAGGCAAACTATAAACAACGCGAGCAATCAACGGGAGCGACTTTGAACCTTATGCATGCAATGATCATCACTTTGTTTTATATAAATATGCTACTAAACCCTCAGTTCGGTAGACTTTAGTCTCACCTCCAGCTCCCAAGGTTACTAACTTGACGACTGCCTTCTGGGTTCTATCCGCTCCTAAAGTTAGCCATACGACTGCTTCAGGTTCCATTCCTTTCCTTCCAAACCTGGTACCGGTTAGTCACTTGACGACTGCTAGGACCAGAGGTTGCACAACCTCCATAGTAAAGTCTTGACAAGAAGTTTGTCAGACTGTTGAGAAAGACAAGTGTCTAAATAGTCAGTTAAAAAGTTCAGTGAAATCTCTTAGTGCTCTTAAATAAAACCCAACTCCTAAGAAAAACTATAAATTATAAGACAGTAAACAAAGCCCTATAAACAGTACCTCAAATCGAGAAAACATGCGCACCGTAGTAATCGGGTATAATAGAATCTCATTTTTTCTGACCAATAATTATTGTTAAAGTTTTATCGTTAATACATTGTTATTGTTATAAACTAAACTTGCTTACTTTATCATCTCTTCTTACCCCACGTAACGCGATCCCGGTCTACCTCAGTTACCCCCCGGCACGCTAAACAAGGCGTGTCCTCACGCGTAGAACATCCAGTGGTAGATTAAAGGAAGCATTGAGACCCCGTCATTGTACTAATCGCGACGAGGCACTTCTCTGAGAAGTTATTCTTTAAATAAACGCGCTACCCCCTAAGCTACTCGTGACACGTGGTGGAGGTGCCGAAGCTACTCGTGACAATATGAAGTAAATGTACCTAAATTTAATGGAAAAATAATAGCTTTCTACGAGTTAAATTTTTGCAGACCACTCTATGAATGTACCTATAGTCCTATAACTAACTTAGTTCTATTTTTTTTCAGATTTGTGACACCAATTCAAAAATACTCAATATAAATGCTAGGTATCCAGGATCCACAAATGATCAATACATTTGGCATAATTGTAATATTAAAGAAGCTTTAATTAATCTTCATGACAATGGAAATAAAGGTTTTTATTTACTTAGTAAATATTTGTTCCCTAAATTCTACATTGCACAGGTTCAACATGTATTGTTTTAGGAGATTCTGGATATCCTCAAAGACCATGGTTGCATGTTCCTGTACCAAATCCTAACACTAACTCACCCGGAGAACGATATAATGAATGGCACAGACGTTCCCGTAATTTTATTGCAAGATGTAATGGGGTGTACAAAGCTAGATTTCGCTGTTTATTGAAACACACTATAAACCCACAAAAGCGGGAAAAATTGCAAATGCATGTGCAGTTTTGCATAACATCTGTCGACATTTTAATTTGTCTGATATTGATGAGGATTTCGAAGAAGACTTTGGTCTATATGAAAATTTCAATTATGATGCGTGTAAGGAAAGGAATTGGGAGCTCCTTGAAGGAAGGCGCCAACAACAACAAATAATAGAAAACTATTTTGTATGATATATAAGATAGAAGACATCCCTATGTTGCCAAGATAGATTTCACTCTTTTATTCTTCATGCATATTAATAACAATAAAACGATTTTTAGTAACCTGTATTTTCATTTAATTAAACTAAACCAGACGCCACTAAAAATATAATTAATAAACATGCTTGCCTTTATTGTATTAACTTTGAAAAGTAATTTTCTTTACAATAAGTATTAAATAACACTAATAGTAAGATACTATTTGCAATACTTTGCAAAGCTTCAGTTTTTTGTCCCTCCAACTGAAGTTTTTTATTATAATATTCTTCTTTAATATCATTTTTACGTTTCATTTCAATCAGTCCGAGAGGCGACCGTCATAATAGCGTGGTGTCTGAACTGTCAGGATTTTGCATGATAAAAAATATTGTTTAGTTGGGCCGAATAAGAAACCGTTGGTCGGCCGAGGCTGACCTTGACCAGTAATTGACAATTATGCTAATTGTCCAGAGAAATTAGATGCCTAGGTACCGTCACAAAACTGTCGTGTTTTTTCGCGATCAATCGGTAGGTAGACCCTAGAGGATGAAAAATCGTCAAGTCGGCCGAACCACACCCTGCCCGAAGTACTCGGCCGACCAATTCCAAAATTCCATTTTTGATGACTAGACTCCCTGACAGAACTGTCAGGTCGGCCTATTTTTATTTTAAAGACAAAAATGTTTTATTTAAGATTTTCCCGGTCGGCCGACAAAAAACGCGTCCCTTATAGGTGGCGCTAATGATAGAAAAAACTCAGAAATTTCCCCGAATTGGCCCGGAGCTTGGCTTTTTGGGCGGACCATTTTTGTTTTTACATGCGTCATATAAGGAGGATTTCTGTCAAAGAAACGTCACTTAAGGAGTCCCTAATTTGTTTGATTAGTCCGTGTGCTTCTGACTAATTGGTCAACTTCAATGCTTAAAATAATATTTAAATGGCTTTAATTAGTGAAAGTTGTTAAAAAAGGATATTTTTTATTCCTTGTATTTTATTTAAATTTGTATTTTATTTTAAAAATAAAGTTTATTTGTATTACAAAGATTAAATTGTTTAATAATTTTCCATAATATGATCAAGCACTATATCAAACGCTCTGGCTGTTTAAATTTTTGACATTTATGTTCGTAAAATAAGGAGTTTTTCCCTGTTAATAGCCTCCAGTTGACGATTGGCTTTTGGGTGGCCACTGATGGCCGATGTTTTCCTATGTCGGTTCCACTAAAAAATTTATATTTCACGTGTTTCATTAATGCATTGAAAATGTGCACGTGTTTTGTGTGCGATTCTTCAGGAGGAGTTATTCCATTACGTATCACTCCTACACTTTTTGCTGCAATTTGATCAAGTTTTGTAAAATCAAAAACTTCGCTTATGAAAAACTTGACAAACTGACAAGAGAAAATAGTGGTTATCATCTAAAGTGCTATCGAAAAATCACGCTATCAAAAAAAGCACACAAAGAAGAATTCGAAAAGATGTTCGAAGAAAATGTAAGTAATAATCCAGCTTCTTATTTTTATAACTATAATTATTATTATTTTATAAAAATTTATTGAGGATGAAATATCGAAATGCAATATCTATAAATTAGTTATTTGTGTATTTAGAGCGCAAAGTAACGGATTGCCGCTCGTGAATAAATAATTGAATAATCCAATATGAGAGTTGTCCTAAGAATTGTTATGTATTTTTTTTATTTATTTTTTGTTAGTTGTTTATAAGTATTAGTGATCGCTGCTCAGTCAATTATATTTATCACTTTATTGAAAATAAGAGGTTATATGTAAGAATAGCTTTTAAGCTAAATATCGCCTATTTCGGTAAATTTTAATTTCTTTTGATTTATCTATTTTGTAATATTTTGTTATTTTCGAAATGAAAGACGTTTATTATTATTATTATTATTATTATTATTATTATTATTATTATTATTATT
>MU182055.1:67097-97786 GCA_016904865.1 Pissodes strobi
TTATTATTATTATTATTATTATTATTATTATTATTATTATTATTATTTGTTCATTGCCATAGTTTTGTACTAAATGTGTTTTAAAAATATTGAAATCCAACGAGATGATAAAAGAATCTATACAGCAAGCTAAATTGGTGATTTCTTTACAATTTTTTCATAAAGATCAGACTTTTCCAGCTCTTTGCAGTTCTACAGATAACATTTTCTAGAAAGTCATTATTCCACCGAAATTTTTCGTAACTATATTTGAGCGACGACATTGTTTATTATGACATATTTTAATATTTATGAATAATAATCACTGCGAATCAAATGTTTCAAATCAAACAATTATGTATTTAATGAAATTCGTATGAACTGACTTGAATTTTTGACAAACCATATATTAGCTATTGAAGGACATACACATTGGTCAATATATTTGCCGAAACATTTGGCGAATCATTTGTGTACAATTATGGCAATCACACAATGGACGTATCGCCAAAATGTTTGTGAACGGTACCAAAGGCTTGCTCGAATCCCTTTGATTTATCGCTATTTACCGACAACGAAGCGAACACCGGCAAACTTTGCCAAGCCGCGGCCAACCCCGACAAACAGATCTTACAAACATTCGTGTTCGCCGAGGTTCGCCAAATGTGTATGCCCGGCATAAAGCCGGGGCCGCACATGCGGCAGTCGGCGAACTGCGAATGTTCTCCAACTACCGAATCTAGCCAAACGGAATTCGCTTTTTCATCCACACATGCGGACATTGCCGAACTCCGATCGAAAAAGTGGGAAACGCATAATGTTCGCCAGAAAGGTTTAATTTGAAAATAAACATGAATAGCGATGATTCTGTGACAATTGCTGCGGCTGCTTTTGTCGTGTTATGCGGCGGGGTTTTATGGCTCTAGGCCTGAGAGACTATTATCCCGCAAATGGTCAGACTCCCCTCGAAGCAAAATCCTAGATACCTGCTGGATTTAAGGTTAATAAAGTAAAGTAAAAATATGCTGCATAAAGAAAAGTACGTACCTAAATAATGAATATGTATGTATATAAACAATATTCAATCTACGCAAAAATGCCACAATACAAAATATCACTTGCTTACTAGGTGAAAAGTGAAACAAAACCACTCTCACAATCTCCAGCCGTTGTTAAAAGCGAACTACAAATGTCTGGACATGTGGATGACTCCACGAACAACAGCGAGGCGAGCGCTCGTCCTCTTTGATGCATGCAAATTTACCGACACCGCACGAGAAAAGGCGAGCGAGTTGCCGAACGATTTGCCAAACTGCAAATTTCCCATACGCACTGATCGCAGTTCGGCAAACCCTTGCTCGGAGTTCGCCGAATGCCGCATGTGTGGCCCCGGCTTAAGGGACACGTTTTTTGTCGGCCGACCGGAAAAATCTTAACCAAAACATTTTTGTCTTTAAAATAAAAAAGGCCGATCTGACAGTTCCATCAGGGAGGCTAGTCATCAAAAATGGAATTTTGGAATTGGTCGGCCGAGCACCTAGTCACACGCACACGGACTAATGCAACAAATTAGGGACTCCTTAAGTGACGTTTCTTTGACAGAAATCCTCGTTATATGACGCATGTAGAAACAAAAATGGTCCGCCCAAAAAGCCAAGCTCCGGGCCAATTCGGGGAAATTTCTGAGTTTTTTCTATCATTAGCGCCACCTATAAGGGACACGTTTTTTGTCGGCCGACCGGGAAAATCTTAAATAAAACATTGTTGTCTTTAAAATAAAAATAGGCCGACCTGACAGTTCTGTCAGGGAGTCTAGTCATTAAAAATTGAATTTTGGAATTGGTCGGCCGAGTACTTCGGGCAGGGTGTGGTTCGGCCGACTTGACAATTTTTCATCCTCTAGGGTCTATCTACCGATTGATCGCGACAAAACACGACAGTTATGTGACGGTACCTAGGCATCTAATTTCTCCAGACAATTAGCATAATTGTCAATTACTGGTCAAGGTCAGCCTCGGCCGACCAACGGTTTCTTATTCGGCCCAACTAAGCAATATTTTTTATCATGCAAAATCCTGACAGTTCAGACACCACACTATTATGACGGTCGCCTCTCGGACTATTCCTGATATAGACTTGGCTAGCTGCAAGTCTTCGGCTTGCTGTACTAGGATTATTGCTTTTGCAGATATCTGAGTGTTTTTGATGTAGGTGTGTTATTATTGAGAGTATTTCTGCTTGTTCTAGATTATTTTGGAAAGGCACTTCAAATATGTCTGAGGGGTTTGTAACTTCACAATAGGAAATCTCTTTTGATTTATTTGTAGAGGTAATAGTGTGATAAGCTTCACCATGTGTTTTTTTATACGCTACAGTGGCAGATTCAGTTATATCTAGACCTTTTATGGAAATTGGATTAATTGTGTCAAGAATGCTCTCTTCCAGCAAGGTCAAATTGTGAACAGAACTAGGGTAATACGACAACCATGCAGGTATCTAAACGAATAAATAGTATTATATTAAGCTTGACGGAATATAGCATAATAGATGTAAGAAAAAAGGTGACATAACTGACTTTATTTGACCTCTACCTGTTACATGTTTTCATACTAAATTGACATGTAACACATGGATTTTTATTTGGTCATGTGGTCCCTGCTTACCTTCACTCTTTTTTGTTGCCTAGCTTTTTCACCCCTCTCGTCCTTTAGTTTTTATATTCCTTGATTTCCATGCCAAGAGTTTTTAAAAACATGGATTTACATATCGTTATTTTCTCCCCATCGGCATGATTATTATCATCCATCGTCTTAATCTAAGTAAAACAATATGCCAATGTAAAAAAACATCAAGTGTCCTACTTGTTATGGAACGTCTCTTAAGAGCATTTTGCTTTATGTTTGCATCGAAAAAAGTTGCCTCTACGAAAAATCATTAAATGAAGGATTGTCTTCAAATATTTTCTGTCTTGCTTTTTCCGTCATGCATTGCGAGCATTTTTTTGCAACAGGTTGTTTTGCAAGGTATAACGTGTTTTATTCGTGTTGCTAATTTTTTCTTTCATATTCTAAATATTTTCTTTTTAATTTATCTGTTACATAAGGCATTACTTTCTTCATTTTATTATGTATATCTGCAAAATTTACAGATTCCCTGTACGTTTTCTTCTTCTTTTGAATGGTTAGCTTTATTATTTTCTACTACAATGCCGTCCTTGCCCCCTAAGTCCATAAAGACTTTCCCTATTTTGGCTTGAACTAAATACAACAAAAATAAAATAAATCTACCAAGACTAAGTCATTAATTCAATAATAATTTAAAATACACTTATTGATGAAAAAAATTGCCCTTCATTCCTTTCCATACAAACCATAGTCCGCCCTTATTATAATTGGAGTAATTTTCTGTTCATACTCCCATATAACCCTTGCTAACTCGTTGACATTTTGAAAGAGCCTGTGGAAGTAGATCATCTGCTTTGATATCCCCCACAGAACAAAATCTAAGGGAGTGACATCTGGCGACCTGGATGAACAGAAAATTTCAGAACTTCTCCATGTTCATCGTTATGGAAATATCCTATGCAGGGGCAATATTATGGCAAAGGATCGCGTCGTGCTGGTACCAAAGAGTTTGCCTCAAATTTAATCGCCTCCAAATCAGAGAACTGGCAATTTAAATAGATGTACTGGTAATGTTTTCGTGAAAAAAATACGACTCCATTAAGCGACAGTTCTGTGAGGAAGCAAAAATGTGGTTTCATGCGAGAATAATGGCCTTTTTGGAATGAATGTATTGTTCGGGAAACACAATAAGAAGTGCACTATTGGTTTTCACCGTATAGTATGATAATATCACCCTGTATGTTCGTAGTATGATTTGGGCCATAATTCAAACTCAAATAAATGTATCTCAACCAAGGTAAGCAGCAATTTGTGCATTTAAAGCACGATACTTCAGTTACTACTTAGGCCGAACCTGGATTGCCTGTAGAATCGATTTCATTATATGAAACAATCGTTGGAAAGTCAGTTGCTGCTCTTCGTCAAGGAAAACGTTTTTGGTCGTTTTCAATTTAATATATTTTTATCTTCGTCAGTGTTGTGTAAACAACAATATTTCAAATGCAATAATGAGTGTTCCCACTTCTAGTGAAATTAGATTATTAGTGCAGTACAATCGTTCATCCGTAAAACATCTACCTAGTCGTAGCACCGGTTGGTTTGGTTTGGGTTATTTTCTCATGTATTTAGAAAATATCTCGTGTACTCTGTCCCGCTTTTCCAAGCTTGGATATGGGACTCTTTTGGGAGTTTTATATGTATATTCTTGAAGAAGGTAAAATTGCGGTTGGAAAATTGTAGTAAGAAGGAGCACAGATCCAGTCCTGTACTCAAGACTCGAATCAGGTTTTGCTCGGCCCTGGCCTGGTGAAGTTAAGTTGAGAAAATTATAAAAGAATCAAAGTAAGTAAGGTATTTAATGTGAACGGAAAAGCAGTTAGTTGAAATTTCGAAAAAAAAAGAAAGTTGAATAAATTTAGTTAAGAAAGGAGTTCGAATTAAATTTAAGCAATCAAGAAGTTTTGCTAGATATTTACTAATAGTTTGGGTTAGTAAAGTATTTAGTTTTATGTGTGAAAGGATGAATGCTTGAAAATAGTTAGAAAAATTATTTTATTTATTGATCATATTTAATGCAAATTTAAACTTGAGTTACTAGAGTACATAATACTAAAATACATGTTTCAATTCACCCCTATTAACAATATCCCACTAGCCTATGATAATACAGTTCGCTAATTAAAGTGGTCAATTATGAAATTAATCAAAAATTATTTAAAATTAATTGTTTATACCGACCATGTAACATACTCTACTTCTCTATAGTTGCAACCAGGAACAAAATAGAAAACGCGTTTAATATCTCTTGGTTTTGGGACGTAAATAAATCTGGATTTGAAGGGATATATTACACATGTAGAGGATTTTGAGCATTACAGGAAAGTGTCCCCGATATAGAAAAATATTTTTCTAAAAGAAAGTTTGGGATCTTCGATGACCGCTTGCAACACTTCCAGCTGATTTTCTTCATTTAAGGCTGTGGGTTGAAGTTGTTTCTTAAAAATCTTTTCAATGAGCCCATTAAACCAAACCTAGAATTATTGGGAGACGCTTTTTCAGAGATCAGTTATCTTTTAATAAAATGAACATACAACCAGTTGGTACTTTCAATATTTGAACTTCTTTTTGAAATTTCATAACTGAGCAAAAATCTTACATCTTGCACTGATATGAAAATCAAGGGTAATTCTCTCTTGGGTCAATTCTGAAAGGCTGCCTTTTTAGCAGCCCTGTACAAGACATCTCAAGTTTTAACATTTTAATACCATTTTCTCATAAACAGAACTTTTTATGAATACTAATTATTTTGGTAAAACTAACAATAAAATGTTTCCGATATGGAAATAACTACCCTAGGCATGCTGTATAGAATATGTGAGAATACAGCTATTAAATATTTTCTTATCTTTCTAAAACTCATCTTCGGGCAATTGGAATCATGCAATTGATTTCCTCAACTGGATTCGAGCTTTAGTGTAGTTTACTCCACAAGTAAATATCTAAATCGTGACGAAGATCTATTAACATTTATACGATTTATTATACTCTTAAACATTGATTGGCTAAACGTCTGTCGAACGGAACATGAAAAGTTCTTGTTCAAAGAGTTTTCACGCAAACTGTTCATCTTAACTAATTTCAATAAAGAGCGCCGTGTCAAACATACCACCCGCCAATTGCTCAAGACCCTGAATAAAATATAAGACAGAATTCTACCCTGCATTTTAGATATAGGCACATCAATAACTCAAGACCGATAATTTATCTTTTGCTGGCTGAATATATTCGACTTACAATTGTTGGATGCTACGTGTTGCATGTTCCACAGTTTATTTCAATTTCCTCAAGAACATTATCGTAAGTATTCTGTACACTCGCATGACACGTCTTTTAGAATATGTAAGTATATAGCGCTGCGTATAGAATATAAATAGTAAAATTATAATCACGATATGGACCCTTAACTATTGTGGTGTGGTTATCATGGCGGATGAGCATAATAACGCTAGAACCCTAGGACGCCCCACCTGCCACATTGATTCGACAGCGAGTGCAAGCGAGTGCTGTTATATATGGTTTTACACGGAGAGTCGGAGACGAAAACTATAACATTGCTTGAAATTTAGCAGTGGCCAATAAACGAGACATCCCAATAATAATATAACATAGTCAGCGTTATAGAGAAGGCCGTGACTATAAAAAAAATTAACGACTCGGCTGGTACTCGAGACACTTATATGTAAACTTATTCTATACGATCTAATGCCACTTTAGGCCGCGTGACGGCTGACCACTTGTTTGGAATTGGTTGTTTATATTCTAGCGTTAGAAATAATCGTTTTACACTAGCGGTTACAAACACTGGGAGCTAGTCACAGCACGGAACTTAATTAGCCCAATGAAACGTTAACTATTATTTCATTTCACGCATTACCCTCTGCTCGTAAAAACTGACATGCCCAAAATGAAGAAAAAAACTTTTTACAAGCATAACCCTAAGAAAATGTAAAAGCATGCCCAAAATCAAGAAAAAATACATTTTACAATTATAACCTCACGAAAATAAAAAAAAAACACCTTCGGGAATCATACCTGGGCCGCCAAACCAGGGGTCTAGCACCTTAACTACTGAACCACCAAAGCACTTGTAAGCGATTCATTGCCTTTTAAAGACATAGGTAAAATAGGAAGGCAATCTGACTAAAACACCCGATGCATGCCTTCCGACAAGTAGGGAATGTATTTTGCAAGCTGTCTTTATCCGCTAGTCGTTTTACAAGAAAACGCAGAAGTAGATTGCGCATGGTTATAATGTAGCATCCAGGTTTCACACTTCCGTCCACTTTCGCGAGATTTACCCTCATACCGCCGCGTAAGATGTTTACACATCAATAATATACGAGGGACGATTACTAATACAACGTGTCATTAGTATTGTCAAAGAGGATTTTGGGCGCTTCCCAGATACGTGCTACTGAGCGGGATTACTGACAGCGTTCCTCCTTGAGCTAGGGGTTCTATATCAGATGGAATAACGACTCGCTTAATTCGAAACAAACTGTACGTATATTGGTCTTCAGATACAGGAAGGAATGCACTTAGAATGACGACTATGTGTGAATACAATTTACTAGGATAGCGTAGTACGCGTGACCATTCGATGAGGACTGACCGGACTCGACCTATTCGGCTCCCTTGAGTTTACTTTTAGTTTAAATTGTTATGAGCGTCTTGATTCGTTTCAGTTATATTGGTATGCTTTAATTAGGTTTCACTTTTATCTATGGTTCACTTTACTTTTTCACTGACTGACGTAACTTTAGGAGAGGTTTGATCTTGGTTCCCAGAGAAGCGTTTGGCCTTAATTAAAAGGGAACTACTGAACCAGATAGTCAAGGTCGGGAGGTTGACATTGGTTACCAGAAAAGCGTTTGGCCTTAATTAAAAGGGAACTACTGAACCAGATAGTCAAGGTCGGGAGGTTTGACCCTGGTCACCAGAAAAGCGTTTGTCGGGAGGATTTGAGCTTACAGGAAGAGCGTTTTGCCTTAATTAAAAGGGA
This sequence comes from Pissodes strobi, assembly GCA_016904865.1. NCBI lineage: Eukaryota > Metazoa > Arthropoda > Insecta > Coleoptera > Curculionidae > Pissodes > Pissodes strobi. Next base: position 74,763 of record MU182055.1, read on the forward strand.
ACTACTCAACCAGATAAGTTGGCGTCTACTTGATATGCCCGTTTTTTTTTTGTACTAAATTTTGTTGATATTTGACTGATTGTTTTTAAAACATATTTAGATAATACTCATAATATTTGATCCTTCAATGTCAAGTATCAAGTTCAAACATTAGACTGACTGCTCTTTTGTTATTATGCTTTCTACTTAACAGTATGAATATGAAGTATGAGTGAGTCGATCATACCCGATATATCGCCCAATTTAAACTGAGTTTAAAAATACTATACTATGTTACTGCCTGTTTCCTTCAGTCAACTGAGTTCTTGGATCAAAATGCATTATCTTGGTTCAAGTCTACTACGTCACGGCTTGTTTTTATTAGTCAAATGATTGGATTCTTGGACCAAAGTAGTTTCACTTGGCCTCAAGAGTAATACTTTACTAAGTTTTTTAGGTAAAGAAATCGTCCATTAAATAAGATGAGAATTTTTACTAGCGAAGAATTCACGTAGTTAACCAAAGTCAAAAAAAATCATAATTTAAAAATTCGTTATTTTAAAGGGGATGTTTCCCTTATTCCTGATAATATTAATCCAGGATAATTTGCTTTTATTTTGCAAAATTTGTTGTATCAGTGAATCAGTGTATATACACATTACTGATGAGAATGAGGATTTTCTGTATGTTTTTGCAGGCCAAGGCAAGTCTCTATTGATAAATTCTTTAATATAGAAATTCTAAGTTATTTCTTGCATTTCCAGATCACGTCCATAGAAGTATTGAAAAGGGGAGCAAAAAAATCAAGTGCAGTTTCTCTCGAAAATCCTGAGTGTGTGCATTCTGTCAAACAAATCACATAAAGTCGTCCGACGTCTCAATATATATTTTTAAGGTGAAAATCTAATAACTGTCCGTGATATGTTTTGCTGATTCGAGCATTAACCTTATTGATCAAAAAATCAGATTATTGGCGTAACCTATTGCGGAGTCTGCAGTATAAACGTTGGAAATTGCATTAGTCTGTTAAGTTCAATATTTTGATAAAGGAATACTGCATTCAATCAATTTGAAAATAATTACGCAATACATTTCCACTAGGGCGCGTTATGCCGATAATTTGTGGTATCGTAAAATTATCAGTATTCTCCTGCCTCTTTGTGTGGCAGGTGGTATCACTGACACTGTGACTTTAGGTCAAAAGATTCATGAAAATTTCTTATAAAATAAAATTCTTGCAATGAATTAGTTTTAGTTTTTGCTTAAGAGATGTATATTAGAATAAATATGTTTGGCTTGCTTGATTGATTTATTTACTAATTTATTTTATTTATCATACACTTCTTTACTTTGTTGTGCCATAAGATATGTTTTACTATTTCATTACGCAATAATAATTATTATCAGAACAAATACTCATTTGCTCAAAGTTTTAACTGGTCCAGTACGTTGATTTACATATCAGCATGCCGCAAATATTTACATCATATATTTCCCATAAACATATTACTCTTTCTTTTATGCACATTTATTGTAATTTTCATAAAGGTCAATCATATGACTTCATTAAGCAATTTAAATTCTAAACTTATTAACTCGTCCCAGTTAAATAAGGATTTGGTCAATTAAAGAACCAAAGCTTCGATTAATTAATTAATTATTTGTCTTTTAAATATCTAACGCAGACTCTTGATATAATATAGGAAATTTATATATCTACACCCCTACGCTTAAGGCTTATAGATTTCATTAAAATGGTCAGCAAAAATATTTAAGAAGTGTTCAGTTTATACTGAGAATAATCATAATGAATAATTTGGGACACAAGAATAGTTACATAACTTCAACTACGGCTTGGCCAGTTTCATAAAACTGTTTATTTCGTCGCTGTGCTACAATTTTAGCGATGCCATCAGTAAAATGTCACATAAGATAATACGAAGACCCCATCACAGTAAAACTCTAAACAAAACCTTTAGAAAGAAAAGGATATTCTGGATCCAAGTTCGTAAATGGAGATTCCGACAATAAATCTCCCCGAAGGAAAACCCTTAATATATATTTTATACTGTGTCTAATTTAGGTTAAGGGCAGCTTAATGTTTCAGTAAGTTTAGAAGGAGGTATTTGAATTCTTGCAGAATCTTTGAACTTTAACAGGAGCATACATGTTATTTCCTCTCAAGTATAAATTTCTCGCCAGGTTAATAACGCATCACAGCGGAAATTTACGTCAACAGGATCATTTCCCGATAATTTGCTCGAGAAAAAACGGAAATATTTTTCAGATCCCAATTATGGACTAATTTACAAAGTTTTAAAGAAGAATATTTTGAATTTTTCACTAATGGCTACTAGCTTTATATAGGCTGTTGCTTCAGGTAATAACAAATTCCCTCTTATATGTGTTTCTTTTTTATTAAAGAAAATTGATGAATATGATATCGTGTAAGTTTACAAATAGTTAGAATTATGTACTATACAAGGCGAGAAATGCATCCCTCTTTAGGATTTAAAGATAGAATTAAAGCAAACATTAACGCTTTAATACAGGAATATTCAAATAAATGTGAACCGTATATTTTAATTTAAAAAAATGGGAAAAATGTTAAACATATAAGTTTCAATTGATTATTGAGTTATATATGGTATCTAGTGCATTTTCTCTTAACCCTTAACTACGGAGGTGCCGTCTGAGAGGCGGTGTGAAAGCGAAATACCGTCATTTGTCAAAAACGGTAACGTTCACAAGGCCCTTACCTCATGTATTCCTGGCGGGTTTGGTGGTTGACCAGTACAAAAAATATCAGATATCTAAGACTTGAAACAGGTCAGTTCCCTAGAGATCCTCTCGCGAAGCAGTTTGATAGACGGCACGTCCGGGTATACGTAATAAAATCGGTGGGAAAATTTTCGCACAAATATGACCTGACCATCAAAACCAGTTCGCTTTGCTGAAGTAAACTATGAAGAAACACTTCCAAAGTGATATATGAAGCAGACGCTGATGCTGTTAGTGATATTGACAATGTCCCTGGCGAGGATTGCGAGAAGTCTGTATAGCACCTCAGAACAATCAGCTGACAGCAGTGATGAAAGTGAAGATGAGGAGTCACTAATAAATCGAGATATATTAGAAAAAAAATATGTCAATTATTATTTCCAAGAAAGAAAAGCCGCGTGCCAAGATATTTGTGCTTCAAATGCAAAACGCCGCGCCGGACGGTATGTTTATAGTGTATGAGGCGTGAACTGCACCGCTGAAATATTTTAGTTTTAAGTATTCGTTGTGCATTATTTCTTCCTAGTTTTTCACTACTTTCTTTAAAGTGTTTTATGTAATAAATACATTCAAATTATAGCAGTGCACTTTTTTCATTTTAACCGCTCTCGAGTTGAAGCATACCGAAAAAAACTGGGTTTGTGATTATAAAATTGGTACGTGTTCTAAGAAACTATTTATTAAAGTACTTCCTAAAACTTAAAACATTATCTAGAAGTACCAGTTACAAAATTATTAGGGCTTTATGCCGCAATATCTGCAGTAGTCTGTGAGACGGCACGTCCGAGTTTATGCTCCGAACATCGCACCTCCGTAGTTAAGGGTTAAGCTCTCCAGTAGTTATGGTCTAAGCCTACGGCTGGCCCCACAGAATGCGTGTAAAGCGACATAAACGCGTTTAGCTACTAAATCATTTGGAACCTCTTTAGTAATAAAACAATGTAATATATGGCGAGTGGTGCGACGAGATTTGCGTCTACGTAGCAGCGTTGATTGAAGTCTTCAATCAACGGTAGCAGCTTACATAATTTATCCATATACTTTCGCGTGATTACAGCGACTCAAGTGGCGCTTTAAAAATCTAGCCATTAGCATTGAATATCTTACTGTTGCTCCCCGGTGAGATATAAGTAAAAATGCTAGCTGCGGATTATATGAATCGTTGTTAGAAAAGTTGTAAAATTCGATTGTCGTACTGCACTTTTTATTTTTTTTTTATCGATTTTGGGCATGTCTTGGATAAGTTTTGATTGGTTGCGCCACCGTTGCCAGCGAGCGAGCATAAGTACCACAAGAAGCGTGTGGCGTTTCTTAAGCCTTAAATGCAAGAGAAGATATATCACAACCGAAAACAAATCAGTTTGTTTTTAAAAGTATATTTGTGCGGACCTTTGACGATTTATGCTCTAATTTTCTTCCATTTTATGCAATAAAAATGTCTTTTAATGAGGAACTGATAAGTTGTGTTTTTGAAAAAAATGTAATATGAGTTCCTACACATAAGGATTATAAAAATAAAATTATGGTAAATAAGTATGGGAGGACATCAGCAAGATCGTTGAAAGTGATGGCAAGCATTTATTTGGTAAATTTTCTCATTAACTGCATGATAGGTTCATTTTTTAAATCATGTTCCATTGCCAAGGCACTTCTATTATAGGACTAGCAAAATAAAAATTAAGTGATTCCCGAATATGTTTTGCTTCTCTTGAATAGGTACCTATTATTTATTTTTCCTGATATGGTTGAAACTGGGTCAATATCAGGGAAGTTTGTTTTGCTGTGATGGGGTGCAACTCTAATACTATGAAGTCAATATGCAACTTTCGTTATTAATGTGGCAACATCAACATTTGTTTCAATACATTTATTCAAAATTCCCCATTTAGATACCAAAATGCGAAAATAAGATTCGACTATTCTTTTTGCCCTTGACAGTCAAAAATTGAGAATTCTGTTATTATAATCTATTTAATTTGGGGTACCGAAGCAACAAGTGTGTCAGCAATAAATAGGTTTCATCGCCTATGAAAACATACGGTCTTCAAAATCGTCGTGATTATTTGCTTCCTTATTTCGTAATTTTCCAAATGCATTTTTAAACAGTCCTCCATCGCTTTCGAATAAGAGTGTATAGTCAAAATGCATGGATCCTGAAAGGACGGATATTTGATATGAACTTGTTTCCCGTCAATACATCCTAGGCAGTTGGCAAAATTCCACTTTTTATAACAATTTCCAGCGATATTAGGCCACTGGCCTGTCGTCCGGTAAATAAGCTTCATATAGTTCAGCCCATATTGTTTCGCATGTTTCTTCCACAATATTCGCTACTATATACTTACCCATACGAAAAGAAAAGGCCATTCCCCTGAACGATTATCGAGGAATATGGAATAAAACATTTAATTACGAACGATACTTATTATAAATTTCTGCGAATTGGTAATCATCATAAGTAAACCCTGAAAGACGTTACGTATTTTGATCTAGGGCATTTTATTTCGGTTGAAACTGACAAACAGAAATGGAAGGATTTAAAGGATTATTATCAGACAGAAGGGACGAAAATTGATAAACCCCGTTCTGGTGAAGAAGCCCGAACTTCAAAACCATCATTTTGGCCTTATTTCAACCTGATGTTATTCTTTAATGATATTATGGGAACCAGGCAACGTACAACAACTTTGAAGGAAACAAGGAATAAAGGAGATAATACACGTTTGTCCGTCAAGTCTAATACCAATATAACTGCACGATGAAACTCTTGATGTTAAAAAATAGTAATTCTAAAAGCGAAGGAAATGTTGCTGAAACTGAGCGATTTGACGGTGAAAACTATGACTAGGCTTAATCTCAAGAGGACAGTGAAAGCCATTTTCAATTTAAAATTGCATTTATCTCTGCGGAAAATGCCAAAAAACCTTCAACTTCAAACCCAAACTTAAAAGACGAGATTGCTGAAAAGAAACGGAAGATAACAGATGAAAACTATAGGCAAAAAATGTTGGAATATTAAATAGAAAAAGATCAAACTTCTTGAAAAGGAGGGAGAGGAAGGTGAAGATTTACTATTCTTTAGGAATATGATTCTGGATTTTAAGTTAATACCACGAACTAGTAAAATGTCTCTGAGGATTCAATTTCAGCAATTACTTTACGAGGAAACTCAACGATTATCTAGTCTTTCGTTACAGCTTCATCAAACTAAACATGGCGATGATGTTGCCTGTAGCTTCATGGACTCGACAATACACAAGAGAGCAACATTGTAACGATTACAACCAGTTTCAATGGGTTTAAGGCAACAGTTCTATCGGGGTCATTCCATGTTAAATAAACACTTTAAGTACAAATTTTACTCCAACATTTTAGATAAAATTTCATGAGAATCTGATGTAAAATAAATTGAGTATGTTCAGTTGACATATATCATCTGTTTTAATTATTAACACCTGCTACAATTATTTTCGTCTTAAAGTGTATCAACAAATATAAGCCACTCTTAAATATAATAACATAAAAGGATTTATTGTGTTGTGGGCTTACTTACCTCAACGTTACAACTAGTCTTTCTTCTGGCAAAATAACTCTTCTGTCGTTCAGCTCAGTTTTCTGTAATCTATGTTTAACTTTATTCAACATTAATGTTTAACTCTATTCAACATAAAGTCAAATGCTTCAATGGTCATTTTACAGTATTCATAAAATTTATTAGAATATTGCCGTAACTGGAGGAAAAAGTATGGTATTCAACCTTTGTGATTCTCTTTTGATTCAGGTCATGTGCCCAGAGACTCATCACCGTCATCTAGTTTAAGATTTATGTTTTCCTTAAGTACTAACTTTCCTACAGCCTTACTCGTTGACATCTTGAAAGACACTGCAGACACGCAGCACGCTGGAACACAAATCGCACGAAAATCTTTAAACGCGTAAAAATAATATAAACTTAAAGGCGCCGAAAAGTGTTAGTGCCGCTCTAATCGCGTTCTGTGTGGCCATACGCTAAAGGCGTTCTAATCCTATATAAAATACACAAGAATCTAGGGACAGCCTCGTAACTCTGAGCAGAGTAATGTGAGTTGCCTAAATTCACTTTTCGCATGGCTCTCCGCTCGCTACGGAGGCTCAAGAAATTGAAACTAATCAGGTGCTAACCCAATCTAACCAAAGACATGCCCAAAATCAAGAAAAAACTGTTTAGAATTATAACCTTAAACAAATAAAAAGAACCGACGGGGTTTGAACTCGAGTCGCTGAAGTGAGGGCCAACCATGCAGACTTCTAGACCACCAGAGTACATACAGACGCCTGGTTTTATCGTGAATTAGATGAAGACATTTGCGGGGCTATCACCAGACATAACTACGAAATACTATCATAGAACTCACTTGAGATGAAAATTCGACTAAATCTACTTCCAATGCGTTGCAAACAGCGCCAAATCCGTTATAAGGGTGATTCACATTATCAGACATCCAACGACACGACAAGAACCGACAAAGACCCGACAGTTGCGGCGGCGATTCACATTAGACGACAGGCATCCGACATCTACGGATTGTTTGTAATTAAAATTATATTTGTCTATGACAAAACTAGAAGCCATTTTGTGCTGTAAAGTAACAAATGCTTTGGTGTCATGTTTAGAAATATTGTGACATATTGTACAGTTCGGGATAATCACGAACAAGCAATCTATTTTTCATTATCCATTTTGATATTTAAATACAGATCCTCGAACTTCGCCGAAACTCTGGGAAAACTTAAATAAATTCTTCTTTCTTATTCTTCTATTTTCTAATATGGATACATATTAGTAGGCTACTGCCTGTTCATTGCCAACACGTCCTCCCCGGAAGATGAAGTACAGCATTCTCTCCAACGTTTTGGTTCCCTATGATCTCTTTCCTACTGGATTATTCATTTTTGCGTTTTTGACGAGTCTGCTGTCCTCGATTCTTTTTATATGTTTGTTCCAGAATCTTTGTCTCTGTCTCACCCACCTTCCTATGTCCTGTATCCCGCATTGTAGCCTGATGTCTTCATTTCGTATAGTGTTTTGCCTTGTATATTTCTCGGAGTTTTCATTTCAACTATTCTCATAATTTGTAGAGTTCTGTTTGTATATGGTCTTGTTTCTGCTGCGTATGTTATGATAGGTCTTACTGCCGTTTTATATATTGACTTTGCTTTCCGTATTGAGGTATTTGTTCTTCCAAACAATTTCTCTCAAACATCCCGAAATTCGAGCCGCTTTCATTGTTTGCTCTCTTACCTCGAGAAGTAGATTTCCATGACTTGTTATATCTGCTCCCAAATATTTTAAATGGTTTACCTGTTCGACGATTTTGAAGTCGATTTCCAACTTACATTTTATTGGTTTCTTTAATGATACTAAGCATTTAGTGTTCTCGGTGTTGATGAGTATGGTTAGTTCTTTTGCTTTGGTGTTAAGAGAATGGAGTAACCTTTGGAGATTATCTTCGGAATCTTCAATAAGAACCGCGTTGTCAGCATAGCGTACAGCATGGAAGAAAGTATTTCCCATTTTGTATCCAAATACTCTGGGCAGATTTTATATTATTTCATCCATTATGAAATTAAATTTGAAGGAGCTAATTGAATCTCCCTGTCTAATTGTTTACATGTATATCTTCTGTTGTAATATGTTCTACTCTGATTTTTGTTCTGAATTGGGTGTTAATATCGTATACTATATTAAATAGCCTATGGTTTAGCCCTTTTGTTCTTATTATTTCCAGGACATCTTTTAAGAGCACTCTGTCAAAAGCTTTGGTCATATCGACGAAGCACATGTACGCAGGTTTATTGAATTCTAGGGATTTTTCAGATATTTATTTGACAATTAATATTGGATCTGTTTTTTCGGAAGCCTTGTTGTTCGTCTCTTGTCCTTATGGTTTTGGTGATTTCCCCCAGAATAGTCTTTGTGAACGCTTTAAGAACGCTATCAAGTAGGGTTATTACACGATAGTTTTCTGGAAGTGTTTACTGTTCTTTTTAAAAATGGGTATTGTTATACTATTCTTCCATTCATTTGGTATGTTCTTCTATGATATTTTTAAATAAAGTTAATATTTCATTTTGTAATTTTTCCCTCCGTATTTAAGCATCTCGTTAGTGATCTCGTCTGGCCCGGGGCTTTTTCTATTTTTAAGGGATTTAAAGGTGTTTTTTATCTGTCATTTGTTAATTCTATGGTATTATCTTCTTCATATTCGATTTGTATCTGTTCCTTGTCTTCCTCTTCCTTGTATAGATTCCTAAAGTGCGTTTCCCTCTGTTTTGTCGTGATTTTATTGGTTCGCATGGTATCTTTGACTTCTAGCTTATTTCTTCTTAGCATTCTCTATATTCTTCTCTGGCTTCCATACAAGTTTCTTTCCATTTCCTTTGTGAACTTTTCTCAATGGTTTTCATTTAGTTCCCTTATTTTTGCATTTGCCTCGTTTCGTTCTCTTCGATAGTTGTTCCATTTTTCAGACGTTTGATTTCGCATATATTTGATGTATGCATTTTTCTTTAGTTTAGCTAGCACTTTCACTTCCGGCGTAAACCATGGCATTCTGTTGATTGTATTGACATTTACTTGTCGCTTTCCTATTGCTTCCATGGCAACATCTAGTATGTTATTTTTTATTGTTTTCCATTGGTGGTCTATGCTATCTTCAGTATTCACTGGTATTTGCAATATTTTCTGATTTAATCGATCTTCATACAGATGTTTTGTGCTGTCACCTTCTAATGATTCGACATTAAATTTGCTAATTATTTGCGACTTAAGTTTTGCGGATTTGGGTATGTTCAATCTCATTTTGCAAAGTACCATCTTATGATCACTTCCAGAGTTGGCGCCATTTAGAGTTCTTACGTCCAATATTGTTTGAGGCACGACCTCTCTGTTTGTGATAATATAGTCTAATACTGACTGTTGGCCTCTTGTATTTTGCCATGTGTATTTGTACTTCATGACATGTTCGAAGAAAGTGTTTTTAATTCTCACGTTGTTGTTTGCGTAGAATATTTTCAGTAGATCTCCATTTTCGTTTCTGGTATCTTCGTTAAATCTCTGCATTATGCCATCCAGTGGTTCATTTCCTATTCTTGCATTTATGTTCCCCATAATAACGATTTCATCTCGTGTTCTTATTTTGTCCACTACTGCTTGCAATTTTTCATAAAATCTCTCTCTTTCCTCTCTCTTTTTACTTATGTCTGGTGCATAAGTGCTTATAAAGTGAATTTTCCAATGGTTACTACTTATTGTTACCAGTAGTATTCTGTCGTTGACGTAGGTTTCACTCTCTATTTGTTGTTTGTACTTTCGGTCTATCAGTATCCCCACTCCTAAGCGTCAATTTCGCATTTTGATTTTCCTTTTTCTTCGTTTCGCTGATAGCGCATATTTCTATGCTATGGTTTTTTAGTTCTTCTATGATCTCCTGATCCTTTGCTGTCCAGGACATGATGTTCCAGGTGGCTACTTTAAGTTTATTTCGTTTCCAAATCTTTATCCGTTTTCTCGCCTTTGTCGTCATTTTCCAACAAACGAGTTCCGCGGCTGGCTTGTGGTTCTGTGTAGCTGTATTGGTTTTTTAACCACAGGTAGGGTGCTAGCCTGACCTGTGAACCCTCCTCCTTTATTCGGGCTTGGGACCGGCGCCTCATTTATTGAGCTAAACTATTTCACACTATAAATTAAGAAGGTACTCGTCATCGGTCACCGACAGGCACAGACACGAAAAACATTCTTTCCAAGGAAGTCGGTCTGCTCCGTCGTTGCCTGTACCTGTCGTTGCCGCGTCGTTGTCGGCTAATGTGTACATAAATATTTGTTTATGTAAAAAGAATGATTTGTCTTGTCTTTGCCGGTCGTTGGATGTCTGATAATGTGAATCATCCTTAAATCAATCACATATCCAGATTCTATCATACGATCTGACATGCTTCCCGGGATCGCAAGTCCGTTTTAGTCTTCAAAACGGGGTTACGCTATCAATATCATTGATCTTCTGTTTAGTTGATAACTATTTTATGAACTATAGATCTGGAATATCCGAATTTTAAAATTTATTTGCCATATAAATATATAAATAAAGTGTCTCTCTATAATGTAATCGTAAAAAAATATATCTAGATCTCTAACTTAAAGCCTAGATCAGCTTCGTATCAAACATATTCAGAAAGTGTTTAGTTTTTACTTGGAGCGTATATTTTATAATGATTAATTTTGGTAATACAAGAATAGCCACACAACTTCAACTACGGCTCACCAAGTTTCATAAAACTGTTTATTTCGTGCGTTGAGTTACAATTTTAGCCGTGCCATCAGTTAAATGTCACATAAGACAATACGAAGACCCCATGTCACAGTCAAACTCTAAACAAAAGCCTTTAAAAAGAAAAGGATATTCTGGATCCATGTTCGTAAATGAAGATTCCGGCAATAAATCTTCCTAAAGGACAACCCTTAATATATATCAAATATTTTGTCGAATTTAAGTTTAAGGCAGCTTAATGTTGTCAGTAATTTTAGAAAGAGGTATCTGAATTTTAGCAGAATCCTTGAACTTTATCAGCAGCATCCATGTTATTTACTCTGTTATATAAATTTCTTGCCAGGTTAATAACGCAACACAGCTGGAATTTACGTCAACAGGATCATTTCCCGATAATTGGTTCGAGAAAAAATGGAAATATTTTTCAGATCCCAATTATGGACTAGTTTTAAGTTTTAAAGAAGAATATTTTGAATTTTTCAGTAATGGCACAGAAATCACTCGCTTTATATTAGCTGTTGGTTCATATAATGACAAATTCCCTCTTATATGTGTGTTTTTTTTTATTAAAGAAAATTGATAAATATGTTATTGTGTAAGTTTACAAAAAGTTCAAAGTATGTACTTTACAAGGCGATAAACTCATCCCTTTTTAGGATTTAAAGATATAATTAAAGCAAATATTGACGCAATACTGGAATATCCAAATAAAAGTGAACAGTATATTTTCATTTTAAAAAATGGGAAAAAATGTTAAACATATAACTTTCGGATATTAAACCATACAATTGATTTTTGAGTTATATACCTACGCTATCTACCGGGAAAGTCCATTTTCTCTCAAGCTGTCCAATAGTTATGGTCTAAGCCTACAGCCCCACAGAATGAGTGTATAGCGACATTAACGCGTTTAGCAATTAAATCATTTGGAACCTCTTTAGTAATAAAACAATGTAATATATGGCGAGTGGCGCGACGAGATTTGCGTCTACGTAACAGCTTACATAATTTATCCATAATATGCTTTCGCGTGATTACAGCGACTCAAGAGGCGCTTTAAAAATCTAGCCAATTGCATTGAATATCTTGTGTTGCTTCCCGGTGGGATATAGGTACAAATGCTAGCTGCCGATTATCGTTATATTAGAAAAGATGTAAAATTCGATTGTTGTACTGCACTTTTTATTTTTTTTTTCTCGATTTTGGGCATGCTTGCGTTAGTTTTGATTGGTTGCGCCCCCGTTGCGAGCAAGCGAACGGAGGGCCATACGTGAAATGAACTATTAGTTTAATGATAAAAAAAAGAAATTGGTTAAGAACCGTATTACAGTGGATTTACAGCAGCTTGCATGTGTTTCCGCGAATATATTCCACTGCCCACCATTCAAAACATATAACAACAATAATATTGTACGTGACGATGATTGCCGAAGTATTGATAAACTGTGCAAGCTGCTACGAAAACATAATCCCACGAGAAGCGTGTGGCGTTTCTTAAGCCTTAAATGCAAGAGAAGATATATCACAACCGAAAACAAATCAGTTTGTTTTTAAAAGTATATTTGTGCGGACCTTTGACCATTTATGCTCTAATTTTCTTCCATTTTATGCAATAAAAATGTATTTTAATGAGGAACTGATAAGTTGTGTTTTTGAAAAAACTGTAATATGAGTTCCTACACATAAGGATTATAAAAATAAAATTATGGTAAATAAGTATGGGAGGACATCAGCAAGATCGTTGAAAGTGATGGCAAGCATTTATTTAGTAAATTTTCTCATTAACTGCATGAAACTAGTTAGGTTAATTTTTTAAATCATGTTCCATTGCCAAGGCACTTCTCTTATAGGACTAGCAAAATAAAAATTAAATGATTCCCGAATATGTTTTGCTTCTCTTGAATAGGTACCTATGATTTCTTTTTCCTGATATGGTTGAAACTGGGTCATTATCAGGCAAGTTTGTTTTGCTGTGATGGGGTATAACCCTAATACTATGAAGTCAATATGCAACTCTCGTTATTAATGTGGCAATATCTACATTATTTGTTTCAATACATCTATTTAAAATTCCCTATTTAGATACCAAAATGCGAAAATAAGATTCGACTATTCTTTTTGTCCTTGACAGTCAAAAATTGACAGTTCTGTTATAATCTATTTGATTTGGGTTACGGAAGCAACAAGTGTGTCAGCAATAAATAGGTTTCATCGCCTATGAACACATACGGCACTTTGGTATTCAAAATCGTCGTGATTATTTACTTCCTTATTTCGTAATTTTCCAAATGCATTTTTAAACAGTCTTCCATAGCTTTCGCGCCCATATCCTCCAACTTCAATAACTGTAAATTTATAGTTGGAATCTTCTATAGCTTGTAGATTTATTGGAAATAAGAGTCTATACTTAAAATTCATGGATCCTGAGTTTGACAAATATTTGATACGAACTTGTTTCCCGTCAATACATCCTAGACAGTTGAGAAAATTCCACTTTTTATAATAATTTCCAGCGATATTCGGCCACTGGCCTGTCGTCCGGTAAATAGTCTTCATACGGTTCAGCCCATATTGCTTCGCATGTTTCTTCCACAATATTCGCTCCTATAGACTTACCCATACGAAAAGAAAACGCCGTTCCCCTGAACGTTTATCCAGTAGCGAGGAATATAGAATAAAACATTTAATTACGAATGATAATTATTATAATTTTCTGCGAATTGGTAATTATTATAAGCAAACCCTGAGAGACGTTACATATTTTGATCTAGGACATTTTATTTCAATTGAAACTGTCATACAGAAATGGAGGGGTTTAAAGGATTATTATCAGGCAGTAGCGACGAAAATTGATAAACCCCGTTCTGGTGAAGAAGCCCGAACTTCAAAACCATCACTTTGGCTTTATTTCAACCTGATGGTATTCTTGAATGATATTATGGGAACCAGGCAACTTTGAAGGAAACAAGGAGTAAAGCAGATAATACACGTTTATCCGTCAAGTCAAATACTAATATAACTGCACTGATAAACCTCTTGATGTTAAAAAAATAGTAATTCTAAAAGCGAAGAAAATATTGCTGAAACTGAGCGATTCGAAGGTGAAAACTATGACTAGGCTTAATCTCAAGAGGACAGTGAAAGCCATTTTCAATTTAAAATGATTGCGGAAAATGCCAAAAAACCTTCAACTTCAAACATAAACTTAAAAGACGAGATTGCTGAAAAGAAACGGAAGATACCAGATGAAAACTATACGCAAAAAATTTTGGAATATTGAAAGGAAAAAGATCAAACTTCTTGAAAAGGAGAGGAAGATGAAGATTTACTGTTCTTTAGGAATTTGATTCCGGATTTTAAGTTAATACCACGAACTAGTAAAATGTCTCTAAGGATTCAATTTCATCAATTACTCTACGAGGAAACTCAACTATTATCTAGTCTTTCGTTACAGCTTCATCAAACTAAAATTCAGTAAGATCCACACCGATGATGTTGCCTGTAGCTCCATGGACTCGACAATACAGAAGAGAGCAACAGTGCAATGATTACAACCAGTTTCAATGGGTTTAAGGCAACAGTTCTATCGGGGTCATTCCATGTCAAATAAACACTTTAACCTTCGGAACACACACTGGGGTATGACAAACCCCAGCACTTATTTAACAGCGCGCCAAATTTCAAGGCTATAACCAATAGTTTTGGAGCTTCACGCAAATTTAGCTCGGGTCCCCCACTACCTAATCCTCAAACGACGAAACGGCACGTGAATTAGTACACGAACGGTAGCCGTGTTTGCCAGTTCCGCGGTCCCATATACCCCAGTGTGTGGTGCGCGTAACTTTTTATGAATTGTAAGTTTGTGTTATCGATGTAATTGGGCGTAAAAGTAAGTAGGTTTTCATCTTTTTTTATATAAAAAAGAATATAAAAATTTTTGTTGTAGGCAAAAGTGTCTAATTGGGAGCAAATAATACCTTTGTCTGAACTAGAACTGCAGGATGAAATGAATAATTTGTTATTGGATTTACAAGATAATCCCTCATTGCCTAAAAATGCAGAGACTTCTGACTCAGACGAAGACTCGGACTTTCTGGAGGAGCAAGAACCATCTGATACCGAACAAGAGTTGTCTGATATAGAGAATAGGGAAGAATTAGAAAGCGATACGGACCTTTATGAGGCAGGCCCATCTAAGAAATGGAGAAGTTCAGTAATAAAAGGTAAAAATGGATACAGGTGGAGTTGTGGAATACCAGAAAAACGGGGAAGACGGCAAAGTAAGAACATTGTGAGTCACCTACCTGGTCCAAAAGGTGCAGCCAGAAACGTGAAAAATTCTTTGGAAGCATGGTCATTGATATTTTCCGAAGATATCCTGAACACAATAATGTTTCACACAAATGAAGAAATTGAAAGGAAATTGGAAAAAATATATAATCGACAAACTTTTCATAATCCTGCCAATATTGTAGAAATAAAAGCACTTATAGGACTTTTATATTTTTGTGGTACTCAGCAGTCCGTACATTCGAATTTACAGGAGCTTTGGTCCTCTAAACACGCAAATTCTTTGTATAGAGCTACTATGCCTCTGAATAGATTTGATTTCCTTACTTCCTGTCTCCGATTTGATGATAAGGCCACTCGTGATGAAAGAAGGCAAACTGATAAGTTTGCTCCTATCAGACAAATATGGGAGATTTTTGTGACACATTGTAGAAAATATTACACGCCGCCGCTTGAATACTGCACTATCGACGAGCAGCTAATGGGCTATCGCGGCAAATGTCTGTTCAGAATTTATATGTCTTCAAAACCAGATAAGTATGGTATGAAAATTCTTATGATGAATGATGCTAGGACGTGGTATATGGTGAATGCGATTCCTTATGTTGGAAAAGTCACTACGGAAAATAATGAACCTGTTCCGTTTCATTATGTAAAAAAATTATCTGAACCTATCCATGGAACAGGAAGAAATATAACTGTTGATAATTGGCTCTCATCAGTAGACCTTTTTGAAAAAATGTTGACCGAGCACAAACTAACCATGATAGGAACCTTGAGAAAAACAAACGGGAGATTCCCCAAGTTTTCTCAGTGGACAGAAGGAGGGTGAATCAAAGTTTGTATTTGACCATAATAAAACTTTGGTATCATTCACGCCAAAGAAGAACAAGGTTGTATTATTGATATCAACAATGCACCACTCAAATATCGTTGATGAAGTTACAAAAAAACTCATAATAATTTTGGATTATAACACCGCAAAGGGGGGTACCGACACGTTTGATAAGCTGTGCCATACTTATACAACGGCAAGATGTACTAGACGGTGGCCAATGAGATTTTTTTATGGTATGCTTGATCAAGGGGGAATAAATGCAATGGTTTTGTATAACTTTACCGGGACCAACTCAAAATTTCGATGACGAGAATTTCTCAACACACTTGCGTTTGTTCTGATTGAACCTCATCTAAAATGCAGGTTGGAGATTACCAAACTGAGGAAAGGATTGAAAAATCTCATTAGAGGTATTCTGGATATTGAAGAGCAGCCTCGCGAATTGTCATTTATGCAAAAAAGTGCACGGTGTGGATTTTGTCCGAGATCTAGAGATCGGAAAACAAAGCAGGCGTGTTCAAGATGTCATCTTCCTATGTGCAAAGAACATAGAGGCTTTATTTGTACAAACTGTGCTGAACAAGTTTGAGTATAAATTGTTTTCATTTCTATTTCTATGTCTCTTACAAGAAAAATATTAAGTTGTTTTTTAAGTTGATGTAAATACAGAACGTACGTTTTCGTTGACAAAATTTTAGCTTTGACTGGAACATTTTTTTTTTGTATACGGAGCGATTTTTTTGTTAAAATGATAGTTTTTTCCGTTATGTAGAACTTTGTTTTAAATAAATTTATCTTCTAAAAACATTTTAAACTTATTTCGTTTCCGCTTTTTTCTTAAAAATGAGAAATATGGGGTGGGGTACGACACACCCCAGTGTGTGTTTGGTGTACAAAGAAAATATGTGTGTGTACGGAAGGTTAAGTAAAAATTTTACTCAATTATTAACACATGCTACAATTATTTTCGTCTTAGAATGTATCAACAAATATAAGCCACTCTTAAAAGGATTTATTGTGTTGTGTGCTTACCTACCTCAACGTTACAACTAGTCTTTCTTCTGGAGAAATAACTTTTCTGTAGTTCAGCTCAGTTTTCTGTAATCTATGTTTAACTTTATTCAACATTAATGTGTAACTCTATTCAACATCAAGTCAAATGTTTCAATGATCATTTTACAGTATTCATAAAATTTATTAGAATATTGCCTTAACTGGAGGAAAAAGTATGGTATTCAATCTTTGTGATTCTCTTTTGATTCAGGTCATGTGCCCAGCGAGACTCATCACCGTCATCTAGTTTAAGATTTATGATTTCCTTAAGTACTAACTTTCCTACAGCCTTACTCGTTGACATCTTGAAAGACACTGCAGACACGCAGCACGCTGGAACACAAATCGCACGAAAATCTTTAAACCGTGAAAATAATATAAACTTAAAGGCGCCGAAAGGTGTTAGTGCCGCTCTAATCGCGTTCTGTGTGGCCATACCCTAAAGGCGTTCTAATTGATAGATTAATCGAATACCTACTTACCTGTATGAAGATTAATCTTAATTTTCCGAGCTTGTCTTCCGATATGATTACATTGTAGTTTCTGAATCACCATACCCATCGATACGTTTTTAAAGCATAATTTTTTTTTCTTCAACCCGAGCCTGCTATCGCACCTCGATGCTTACTCATTCTGTTTTAGAGCAAAATTGCCCGTCTAAGGGGCATGTGGTTGGGAGGGTTGTAATCATATCGGAAGACAAGCTCGGAAAATTAAGATTAATCTTCATACAGGTATGTAGGTATTCGATTAATCTATCAATTATCAATTTTTCATCGCTTGTCTTCCGATATGATTACATTGTAGCTGTTTAAAGCTAGATGGTGCAATTTTGCATTATTCTACCTCCAATCCTGAGAATATCACAAAAAACACAATTAAAGCAGCAAAGTTGTTCAATTCAACTCTTTGTTAAGTATGAAAAAAGAAAACAATGAAAATCCTGTCCTATAAATTCCTTAACCACTTAAATAAATATATTTTATTTAACATATATTATTGACATACAATCAGAGCAAAACAAATATTATAAATTGAAGCTTAGGCAACAGAATACTTAAAAGGCTACCTATGAGGGCAAAGATATACTCAAATTTAAAATCGTATTGGCAAATATGTCAATGGGCGTACCTAGAGGTCGAGTATAGAATCTGAAGAAGTGTCAGATTTATAGGACTCTACCCTGCTATATTCTTAATGACATTTATGTTTACGTCAAATTTATAGTGTAAGACACGCCAGCACGTGATGGCGTGTCTTACACTATATCCGGTAAAGACGTTAACGTTCATACCATGCCACTGTTTTTAAATGAAATTGATCCACCTACTCAAGGTTTGAGTTATTGCGTGGTGATGTGGTTTTTTGAGAGTTAAGAATAGGGATGTATAATTGGAATGAAGGTGCACGGTGACTTTAATGTACTGTTTTATAGAATTTGCGACACATAATAGGTAATTGTGGTTTTTGAAAATACGGAAAATATTCTGGTTTTTATAGGAAGCTGAGGCTTAAATTTTTTCCGAAATCTTCAATTTTGACTGTAGAGTCTCTATTATTGTCGAACGTAATTTTACTTAATGTTTGGATCCGATGTGCTGAACTTAGTGCCATAAGTGTTACCGTTTTCTTTGTTAGTTTATCAGGTGATAGAGGTTGTAAAGGGTAAAGTGTTGATAAATATAGTAATACAGGTTCAACGTTCCATGCAAAATCGTATTTAGGTTTAGGGGGCTTTAACTTGTAGCTTACCTTCAAAAATCTTTTTATTATATATTAATCCCTATTAGGCGGTGAAACATAAAGTTAGGTACTTATCAAGACCTAAGAAGCTCCTTTGTTTACTTCGCGAACTAAAAAGGCCAGATAAATGTTTAAAATATAAGTAAAGACATCGAAATTTTGCTGTTACACCTACCTACTTATTAACACAAGCGTTGTATGTTGAATATTAATTAACAATTTGTTTTAACAAAAAATATTTATATGTACGCCTATGTTATTACTATTCAGTTAGCAGCAGTTTAGACAGTAGGATAACGTTGACAGTGTTGTTGTTAGATATATTTTATATATCGTTGCATTATTATAAATACATAAAGTAAAAATACTAAAAGCTGGTGTTTTATCAACACAAGAACAAGTAAACCAATTTTAAAATCACAACATTGTACTGTTTCCAAGTTCCTTCTGAGATGGATGCAAACCTTATATTGGGATGGCCTGACCGGAAATGCTTCTTTGAAGAAATGCTTCTCCGACAGTTTCCTTGCCACCAGGAAAATTTTCCTGTATAAGACATAAGAGTCTCTATAGAGAGTAACCAATTTTTACTAGACTTAAAAGTCAACGGTTTCCCAACTAAGAAACTAAGAAACAAGGTATAACAGGGTTATAATAGCCACACAGGTACTACCAATATTCCGGTGGCTTCGTCCTGTATAGATTTATCTAAAGCATTAAATACCATAGAAAACAAGGGAAAAGCGTAAAGGTACTCATCAGTCAAGAAATTGTAAATGCATCGACTGCTGTGGAGGTTGGATCCGGAAACCGGGAAATATATTTATTGCATTTTGCATTATAATAAGTTGCAAATAAATCTAACCGCTTATTATTTTCTGATATACCTGCTTGTATAGTTCGTATTCTGTTTCAAAGGAAGTTTGTCTTGATGCCCTATCGGCTTTCTTTTTTCTTTTGAAGCGATATAAGATGAAAAGAGTGTTATAGGTTTTGTTCACACCAGCCTCCAATTTGAAAGGTTATATTGGGTAAGTTTCGATATTTTACGCTACCCCCACGATTAATGCAGGATATTGCCGTCTTATTATCGATTCTAAGTAAGACTCCAATATTTTCATTTGATTTAGTAAATAATTGTAAGCCATGACAAGCAACTTTAATTTCGAGCCATGACAAGCAGCTTTAATTTCAAAGTAATTAATATGCTTAGACTTGTCGGCTTCTTCCCAAAACTCGCGACCTTTTTGGCCGTTACAATAGCCTGTAGGAGACGCAGACGCATAAGAAAAAAAAACAAAAATTACAATGAAAACGTACTAGGCTTCATATTTACAGTATTATCTAGATTGTCTATCCACCAGCTAATAATTTGCTTTGTATCTTTTGAAATTAATATTCTGTCATTGTACGACTTTCCTATTAAGGCTTTAAATTTTGCGCGCCCTTGTCTTTTGATACGATGACGACTCCGAGGAACGGCAGGAGTCGCTGCTACCAAAACACAAATAATTTTTGCAAAATCTCGAATTGTAGTACCTGTCTTGTTAACATATTTTTTAAATTGCCTCTTTTATTGAATTAATTTTCTTAGGAGGTAAAGAAATGGTCGAGGACACGATCCTCTGAATTAAGTCCTAAGTATCCTAGGTAAGTTATTTTTTCTTCAAACGTCAGTAAATCCGTCATTACTCGACTGTGTAGGCGGCCGTGAAGTTTCGTTTTTCCTCCGCCGGAGCTTTACTTTTCGCTTTTCCGCCGGCGGAGGTAAAAGTGTTGTCATAGCAACATAGATACAATACAAACAGACAACAAAATAAGCGTCAACAACTCAAGATTTATTAAACTACAATTTGTATTTATCACTCAATTTGTGACTGCATTTCTAAAAATCACTAATTTAGGAACAAATTGATTATTATTTAATCGAACTTACTCAATAACTGCTTATCAATACGGAATTAAAACGCAATCGGAGACACCGGTCTAAGCAAGACCACCTACGACCGTGGTCTAAGCCGCCTTGCGAACCCATTTATCTTTAATAATAATTAGATATTATTACTATTAAAAAGAGATGTTTTTGCATTAATTTGTCGACATTTGAAGAAAAAACAGCATATTTTATTTGGAGGAAAAGTTACTTTTCAAGGCTTGCTCTCTATTACCAGCCTCACTCCATTCGGCTGATAAACACGAGCGCGCCATGAAAAGTATCACTTTTCCTCCATATAAAATAATATACTATTTATGATGGTATTAACTGACTTTTTCTGTATTTATAATAAATCTTAAATCATATAGGAGTATTATGCAAATTCCAAAACAGTAAAGTGCATCAGCCAAGCATGAGAAATGGTTGGTGTTGTTAGCTAACTGCTCGTACAGCTGTTGGCCCATACCCCAATTGGTGTTGTAGGAACCTTTGCAAATAATAAAAAATTGCACAAAATAATGTGCGGGAGATATTTAGTCAAATAACTAACACCCTGTAAAATATACAGCTGTTTTGCAGACAATAGCCTTCAGGAGATAATTTAGTCAAAACAATTTACACCCAGTAAAGTATGCAGATATTGTGCAGACAATAAGGAGTCCATGAATGCAATCTTAATTAGATAGGTCCACGACCATATTAAAATATATACTGTTGGCTCACAGCCTTTTAATCGCTCAAGTGATGATAGAATTTACTGAATAGCCCACGGCTATCCCTCAGAAAATATGGCCCACGGCCTTAATGCCAAATATGTTTTGCCATAGCAACCTGTAAGGTATGCAGCTATGTTGCAGACAATATTCTGCGGGTAATATTTTAGTCAAAACAGCTAAGAGTCTGTAAAGTATACAGCTATTTTTCAGACAATAGTCTGCGAGTGATATTTTAATCAAAACAACTAACACCCTGTAAAATATACAGCTATTATGCATACAATAAGGAGCCAGTCCATGATAGCAATTATTCTTCGCTTCTATGTCCTTCTATGACAGATAGTTGGTAGGTCTCATTTTATGTGCTATCAGCGCACATAGTTTAAAGAATGTGATAAGTAAAGAATCACCCCGGCCGGCCCTGTACCAAGCCATATCCATCAGTTCATTTTATTGCGGTCGTCACGTGCAGTACGTTTTATTTAGTGCGAAGTGCGATGCCGAAAATAAGTGGAAAGAGAAGACATGCTGACGAGTTGGAAACCATAAGTCAGTGATTCATAATTTTTAGGTAATTAAATCTTTTTGAATTATAATATAGTGATGAAAATATCACCTACAAATCATTGTTTGTCTAGATGATTATCGTAAAGCATTCAAATTAATTTCCAAGAAATATTATATAGCAAAATAGATTTGCGGGATGCATACTTCCTTTTGCCTATTGATAGTGTCAAAGGATAACGCCTGTATTGTCAAAGAAAACACTTGCAGTATTTTACAGCCTTTAATAACGTAGAAAACATACTTTCCTAAGTAAACACGAAAAATAACTGCGCATCGGGCATTAGTCATACCGCTAAGCTAAAAACTGTTTGCGGGACGGTATGGGCGGCGTAGAATGCTTACTCCGCATTTGCTGGGCCGCTGCGCTGATAAAATTATAGTAGGAAATATAAAACATGTCTAAGGGTTTATTTTAAAGATCACATAGGTATTTAAATTGTGTACCATTTGGTTAAATATAATATCTTTACTTTTTACAACACCTTAGGCCAGTCGTTAAATATTTAAGACGAGTGTAATCACTCGGGTTTAAATAAAAAGACGAACATTAATTAAGCACCCGCAGACTATTGTCTGCAAAATAGCTGTATACTTTAAGGGGTGTTGTTGTTTTGACTAAAATGTCACCGGCAGACCATTGTCTGCAAAATAGCTGTATACTTTACAGGGTGTTAGTTGCTTTGACTAAAATATCACCCGCAGACCAATGTCTGCAAAATAGCTGTATACTCTACAGGGTGTTAGCTGTTTTGACTAAAATATCACCCTCATACCATTGTCTGCAAACTAGCTGTATACTTTACAGGGTGTTAGTT
>MU182055.1:98212-174488 GCA_016904865.1 Pissodes strobi
TAATAATAATAATAATAATAATAATAATAATAATAATAATAATAATAATTATAATAATAATATGATATATTTTTACTCAGGGTGGCCGTTTTACAAGTAAAGGTTAAAAGAGGAGAGGATGGACCAGAAACGGGAGTTATTGAAATAATTTGGGTTTGTGAGATTCGAACGGTTGCATCCCTAGTGGGGTAGTAGTATCGATATCACCTACCTTGATTTATGAATGGTTTCATGTGAAACCATTTGAGATAATTAGACTAAAAGCTCTAAGACAAAACTATAATAACTTTAAGACATTTACCGAAGTAATTAAACCAGGAACTAAACTGGTGGTTACATAATATTAAGAGATCCAAAAAACAAATAGATCAAAAATATTTCTGTGGGGAAATATTTTCAAATGCGTCAAAAAATTGGCTTGCTAGAGAATTTTGGGAGCAACAGGGAAGCAATAATATCGTAGTAACTGTTTGGAACAATATGCTGCGTTTTACGCCCTCAAATGTTTCGCAGGCAATCTGCCTCAGGGAACATTATTATTACTTCTTATAGATAATGTAACTGCATTAATAAGATGGGTAGTGTTCGACATTCTCTATTAAGTAAGATAACTAGAATTATCTGGGGCTGGAGCGAATCGAGGAAAATATTTATATTTGCTCCATATAAAGACACAAAGTATAATATCGAAGCCGATTTTATGTCCAGAAATTAGATTAAAGATACCGAAGTTGAATTAAATAACATTAGTTTCTTTTTTCAAGTTATAAATAAGTACGGTACCCCAGATATTGATCTTTTTCCTTCCAAGATCAATGGAAAATGTAAGAAATATGTTCAGGGAACCAGGCCCAGACAGCATATGTGTTGACGCATTCACGTTAAATTGGCAGGAAATGGATTTCTATATGCTCTTCCACCATTTTCACTAATTTAAAGAGTATTACAAATAATAATAATAATAATAATAGTAATAATAATAATAATAATAATAATAATAATAAATAAATAAATAAAGGTAGACAAAGCTACGGGTATTTTGATAGTGCCAAATTGATCAACACAGTCATTATTAGATGAACTAATATTTCTCCCCAGCAAGAAACTGAATTTTTCGCCTGGGAGAACCATCCCCTTCACAAACAGTTTCCCTGGTGGCAGGCAAGTTATCGGGGAATTATTAAGATAAAAAGGTAATCCCACAAGAGACTTCCGGTCAGGATAGCATCTATCGCGGAAAACACTCTCAAAAAGAGTACACCAATTACTTTTAAAAAGATCGAGATTTTCCCAAAGAAATAAGTACGATCCATACACTTATCAATTGAATTTAGTTGTATTATTTATTCTGTAAAAATATGTATGTAGGGCTTTCGTACTTAAGCCTTGATAATTATTATAATAGGTCAGTGTTATTATTGATCTTTGGGATCAATTGAGATGATGAAGATATTTTAAAACGATTCCTTTTAGTGGTATTTACAATAAGAAGCCAGCAACCTCTAGATATTCTATAACGTGGAATCCTAGTCCGGTATAAGATTTTTTGAGTACAATTTTATCTTCTGAATTCCTTAACTCTTAAGGATTTAGCTCTAGCACTAGTTACATGGCTCCTGCTCACCGTGAGCCAAAAGAGTTTGGTCAATTTCACAGATATCTATAGATAAAATATACCACAATGATAGTTGATTGAAATAAAATTCTGGAAAATTAAACACATCTGACGATGGCGTTGGAATAAAAAAAAACAACCATATTTAGTTTTTCCTTTCGTCCTAGACAAACTCCAATTATAAGACTGATAATAATACTAGGGATAATTAGTACACTGCTTTAGGTGTTTCAAAATAACAAAACTTCAATTATGTCTGGCCTCGACAATAGTACATTATATACGAATAAAGGAATCATACCGTATATTTATTTATATCGTGCTATAGACCATGCAGCAACTTGGGCCGCTTTTAGGTCGGGTTTGGATATTGATTTAATTCGACAGAGAAGAAGTCCACTGTTTTAACAAATTACATAATCTACCGTTAGCTAATTAGCAAAGCGGTTTTGCTAAATGCATAATAGATAATATAAATATTAAAAATATTAACCATTCAGGAGGGGTTATAACAAAAAAAAAAAAAAGAAGAAAAAATAACCATTGTAAAGTTTCTAGGTATATGACTAACTAAATTAAGTAGCAATTTGTTTAGGTTCTTTTACGTTCGTGTATACATCTATATGTGTGTGTGTGTAGTTGCTTTCATACTATAGTTCTGCACTAAAATCGCACTGTGTTTTTCTTTAAACATCTACCAACTATCTGTCATAGAAGGACATAGAAGCGAAGAATAATTATAAGATTAATCGACTTACCTGTAAGGAAGATCAATCTTAATTATTCGAGCTTCGTAGTCCTTCTATGATAGGGCCCACCACACCCTTATACGTAATCCCAGACCAGTGCGATTTGTTCCGTCAAAAATGAACTGATGGATATGGCTTGGTACAGGGCCGGCCGGGGTGATTCTTTACTTATCACATTCTTTAAACTATGTGCGCTGATAGGACATAAAATGAGACCTACCAACTATCTGTCATAGAAGGACTACGAAGCTCGAATAATTAAGATTGATCTTCCTTACAGGTAAGTCGATTAATCTTATAATTTTTATTAAATAGGTCCACGACCATATTAGAAATATATACTGTTTTTTGTCCCTATTGGAATTGATTATTGCTGCATAAACAGGGGAAATATTATACACACGAGTGTATCTGATTATTTCACAAACACAAACACAGAGCACGTTTTGTCAACGTAATCGATGGATACAGAAAACAGAATGAGTAAGCATCGAGGTGCGATAGCAGGCTCGGGTTGAAGATAAAAAATTGTATGCTTTAAAAACGTATCGATGGGTATGGTGATTCAGAAACTACAATGTAATCATATCGGAAGACAAGCGATGGAAAATCCTATATAAAATACATACGAATCTAGGTACAGCCCCGTAACTCTGAGCAGAGTAATGTGGGTTGCCTAAATTCACTTTTCGCATGGCTCTCCGCTCGCTACGGGGGCTCAAGAACCCAAACTAACCCAAACTAACCAGGTGCTAACACAATCTAACCAAAGACATACCCAAAATCAAGAAAAAACTGTTTAGAATTATAACCTTAAACAAATAAAAAGAACCGACGGGGTTTGAACTCGAGTCGCTGAAGTGAGGGCCAACCAAGCAGACTTCTAGACCACCAGAGCACATACAGACGCCTGGTTGTATCGCGAATTACATGAAAACAGTTGACGGCTCAAACTTCCGGGTCTATCGCCAGACATAAATATAAAATACAATCATAGAACTCACATGAGATGCAAATGCGACTAAATCTACTTCTAATGCGTTGCAAACAGCGCCAAATCCGTTTAAATCAATCACATGTCCAGATTCTATCATACGATCTGGCATACTTCTCGGGATCGAAAGTCCGTTTTAGTCTTCAAAACGGGGTTACGCTATCAATATCGTTGATCTTCTGTCTAGTTGATAACTATTTTATGAACTGTAGATCTGGAATATCTGCCATATAAATATATAAATAAACTGTCTCTCTATAATGTAATCGTAAAAAAAATATATCTAGATCTCTAACTTAAAGTCTAGATCAGCTTCGTATCATACATATTCAGAAAGTGTTTAGTTTTTACTTGGAGCGTATATTTTATAATGATTAATTTTGGTAATACAAGAATAGCCACACAACTTCAACTACGGCTCATCAAGTTTCATAAAACTGTTTATTTCGTGCGTTGAGTTACAATTTTAGCCGTGCCATCAGTAAAATGTCACATAAGACAATACGAACACCCCATGTCACAGTCAAACTCTAAACAAAAGCCTTTAAATAGAAATGGATATTCTGGATCGATCTTCGTAAATGGAGATTCCGGCAATAAATCTTCCTGAAGGATAACCCTTAATATATATCTAATATTTTGTCGAATTTAAGTTAAAGGCAGCTTAATGTTTTCAGTAACTTTAGAAAGAGGTATCTGAATTTTTGCAGAATCCTTGAACTTTATCAGCAGCATCCATGTTATTTACTCTCTTATATAAATGTCTTGCCAGGTTAATAGCGCAACACAGCGGGAATTTACGTCAACAGGATCATTTCCCGATAATTGGCTCGAGAAAAAATGGAAATATTTTTCAGATCCCAATTATGGACTAGTTTTAAGTTTTAAAGAAGAATATTTTGAATTTTTCACTAATGGCCCAGAAATCACTCGCTTTATATAGGCTGTTGGTTCAGATAATGACAAATTCCCTCTTACATGTGTGTTTTTTTTTTATTAAAGAAAATTGATAAATATGTTATTGTGTAAGTTTACAAAAAGTTCAAAGTATGAACTTTACAATGCGATAAATGCATCCTTTTTTAGGATTTAAAGATATAATTAAAGCAAATATTGACGCAATACTGGAATAGCCAAATAAGAGTGAACAGTATATTTATAAAGGGTTTTTCAATAGTAACGCTCGATGTTTGTCGACAGCGCATGACGAAGTCGATAGTCGGACAAGTGGCATCTTTGGTAGGCGTATTCAGTTAGTCTTTACATTTCATTATGGAATGTTATACGATTTAACAACGCGTGAAACTGGTCAAAACCTATTATCAAAATCAATTGTTCTATTCGGCAAACATTCCGTTCACTTCGTTCAATTTATGGTATCGACGGTCGTCCTTCAGAGTACACACTTCGCCGACTAATAAATAAATTTGAAGCAACCAGGTCGCTTTTTGATCAGACAACGCCTGTACGTCAGCGAAGCGCAAGATCCATTGAAAATATTGCTGCGGTCCAGGAATGTGCGTGAGGACCCAAGACAATCCAGTCCGCGCCGTGCTGAAGAACTTGGCCTTTCTTCGACGGCATCTTGGCGAATGCTGCATAAGGATTTAGGGCTTCCCCGTTATAAAATGCAACTAACCCAAGAACTAAAGCCCCATGATCATAGACAGCGGCGTGCATTCGCTGAGTGGGCGCTAGGGCAGTTGGAGGTTGATCCTGAAAAATAATTTTAAGCGACGAGGCTCATTTCTGCCTAAGTGGCTTCGTTAGCAAGCAAAATTGCCAAATCTGGAGGGACGAAAACCCACGGGAGATTCATCAGGTCCCACTCCATTCCGAAAAAGTCACTGTATGGTGTGCACTGTGGTCCGGCGGAATCATCGGTCCATATTTTTTTGAAAATTCATTGGAAATTGGATCTCCAGGATTCAAACCACCAGGCGAAGCCTCGAAGGACATTTTGCCGATATAATTTTTAAAACATAATGTGCTCACATATGCTTTAAAATAAAAATAAATATATCGCACTTTCACTTACACAATTTGTTTTATTACATTTCGAAGATCGAGCGTTCCTTTTGAAAAACCCTTTATTTTAAAAAATGGGAAAAAATGTTAAACATATAACTTTCGGATATTAAACTATACAATTAATTTTTGAGTTATATACCTACGCTATCTAGCGGGAAAGTCCATTTTCTCTCAAGCTCTCCAATAGTTATGGTCTAAGCCTACGGCCCCACAGAATGAGTGTATAGCGACATAAACGTGTTTAGCAACTAAATCCTTTGGAACCTCTTTAGTAATAAAACAATGTAATATATGGCGAATGCGCGACGAGATTTGCGTCTACGTAACAGCTTACATAATTTATCCATAATATGCTTTCGCGTGATTACAGCGACTCAAGAGGCGCTTTAAAAATCTAGCCAATTGCATTGGATATCTTATGTTGCTCCCCAGTGAGATATAGGTACAAATGCTAGCTGCGGATTATCGTTATATTAGAAAAGATGTAAAATTCGATTGTTGTACTGCACTTTTTATTTTTTTTCTCAGTTTAATGATAAAAAAAGAAATTGGTTAAGAACCGTATTACAGTGGATATACAGCAGCTTGCATGTGTTTTCGCGAACATATTCGACTGCCCACCATTTAAAACAAATTACAACAATAATATTGTACGTGCTGATGATTGCCGAAGTAATGATAAATTGTGCAAGCTGCTACGTAGACGTAAGTCCCACGAGAAGCTTGTGGCGTTAAGCTTCTTAAGCCTTTAATGCAAGAGGAGATATATCACACGCGAAAACAAATCAGTCTGTTTTTAAAAGTCTATTTGTGCGACTTGACGATTTGTGCTCTAATTTTTTCCATTTTATGCAATTAAAATGTATTTTAATGAGGAACTGATAAGTTGTGGTTTTTGAAAAAAACTATAACATGAGTTCCTACATATAAGGATTATAAAAATAAAATTATGGTAAATAAGTATGGGAGGAAATCAACAAGATCGTTGAAAGTGATGGCAAGCATTTATTTAGTAAATTTTCTCTTTAACTGCATGAAACTAGTTAGGTTCATTTTTTAAATCATCCTCCATTGCCAAGGCACTTCTCCTATAGGACTATCAAAATAAAAATTAAATGATTCCCGAATATGTTTTGCTTCTCTTGAATAGGTACCTATTATTTCTTTTTCCTGGTATGGTTGAAACTAGGTCATTATCAGGCAAGTTTGTTTTGCTGTCATAGCGTATAACTATAATACGATGAAGTCAATGTGCAACTTTCGTAATTAATGTGGCAAAATCAGCATTTGCTTCAATACATTTATTCAAAATTCTCCATTTAGATACTAAAATGCGAAAATAAGTTTTGACTAATCTTTTTGCCCTGGACAGTTTATAATTGAGAGTTCTGCTATTATAATCTATCTGCACTGGGGTAAGGACGCAACAAGTGTGTCAGCAGTGAATAGGTTTCATCGCCAGTGAAAACATACTGCACCTTGGTATTCAAAATCGTCGGGATTATTCACTTCCTTATTTCGTGATTTTCCAAGTGCATTTTTCCAGGCATTTTTAAACAGTCCTCCATCGCTTTCGCGTTCATATCCTCCAACACCAATAACTGCAAATTTATAGTTGGTATCTTCTATAGCTTGTAGATTTATTGAAAATAAGAGCGTATAGTCAAAATTCATGAATCCTGAGTTTGACGAATATTTGATACGAACTTGTTTCCCGTCAATACTTCCTAGACAGTTGGGAAAATTCCACTTTTTAAAAAAATTTCAAGCGCTGTTCTGCCACTGGCCTGTCGTCCGGTAAAATAGTCTTCATATAGTTCAGCCCATATTGCTTCGCATGTTTCCTCCACAATTTTCGCTACTATAGACTTATCCATAGAAAAAGAAAACGCCATTCCCCTGAACGATTATCCAATAGCGAGGAATATAGAATAAAACATTTAATTACTAATGATCATTATTATAAATTTATGCGAATTGGTAATCATCATAAGCAAACCGTAATCCTATATCCTGATCTAGGACATTTTATTTCAGTTGAGATTGTCAAACAGAAATGGGAGAGTTTAAAGGATTATTATCGCGCAGAAAACCATCACTTTGGCCTTATTTCAACCTGATGGTATTCTTGAATGATATTATGGGGACCAGGCAACGTACAACAACTTTGAAGGAAACACGCAGTAAAGCAGATAATACAAGTTTGTCCGTCAAGTCAAGTACCAAGAGTGACTGCATGGATGCAACTCTTCATGTTAAAAAATAGTAATTCTAAAAGTGAAGAAAATATTACTTAAACTGAGCGATTATATGGTGAAAACTATGACTAGTCCTAATCTCAAGAGGACACTGAAAGCCATTTACAATTTGAAATAGCGTTTAGCTCTGCAGAAAATGCCAAAAAAACCTTCAACTTCAAACAGAAACTTAAAAGACGAGGTTGCTGAAGAGACACGGTAGATAACAGATGAAAACTATACACAAACAATGTTGGAATAGAGAAAGGAAAAAGATCACTTGAAAAGGAAGGAGAGGAAGATGAAGATTTACTGTTCTTTAGGAGTTTGATACCGAAATTTAAGTTAATATCCCGAACTAGTAGAATGTCTCTGAGGACTCAATTTCGGCAATTATACTGTACGAGGAAACTCTACGATT
Source organism: Pissodes strobi (assembly GCA_016904865.1). Classification (NCBI taxonomy): domain Eukaryota; kingdom Metazoa; phylum Arthropoda; class Insecta; order Coleoptera; family Curculionidae; genus Pissodes; species Pissodes strobi. The sequence continues at coordinate 106,260 of MU182055.1, forward strand.
ATCTAGTCTTTCGTTACAGCTTCATCAAACTAAAATTCAGTAAGATCCACGCCGATGATGTGCCTGTAGCTCCAGCCACAGAAGCGGGCAACAGTGTAATGACTACAATCAGTTTCAATGGGATTAAGGCAACAGTTCTATCGGGGTCATTCCATGTAAAATAAATACTTTAAGTAAAAGCATTACTCCAACATTTTAGGCAAACATGAAAATCTGAGGTAAAATAAATTGAGTATTTTCAATCGACATATCATCTATTTTAATTATTAACACCTGCTACAATTATTTTCGACTTAGGATGTATCAACAAATATAAGCCACTCTTAAATATAATATCATAGAAGAATTGATTGTGTTGTGTGCTTACTTACCTCAACGTTACAACTAGTCTTTCTTTTAACGAAATAACTTTTTTATAGTTCAGCTCAGTTTTCTGTAATCTATATATTCTAGTCAAATTTACCAATCCCGTAAATTTTCACTATCCAATGGAATTGACGGCATTCCAATATTCTAGTCAAATTTACCAATCCCGTAAATTTTTACTATCCAACTCTACGGCTTTTCAAGTTTCATAAAATTGTTTGTTTCGTGCATGGAGTTACAATTTTAGCGATGCCATCAGTAAAATGTTACATAAGATAATACGAAAACCTCATGTCACAGTCAAACTCAAAACAAAAGCCAGTAGAAAGAAAAGCATATATATTCTGGATCGAAGTTCGTAAATGGAGATCCTGACAATAAATCTTCCCTAGGGATAACCCTTAATATATATTTTATACTATGTCGAATTTAAGATAAAGGCGGCTTAATGTTGTCAATAAGTTTAGAAAGAGGTATTTGAATTTTGAAGAATCCTTGAACTTTGTCAGCAGCATCCGTTTTACTTACTCTCAAATATAAATTTTTTGCCAAGTAATAAACACAACATAGTGTGAATTTACGTCTACAGGATCATTTTTCGATAATATGCTCTGGAAAAAAATGGAAATATTATTCAGATCCCAATTATGGACTAATTTACAAAATTTTAAAGCAGAATATTTTGAATTTTTCAGTAGTTCCCAGAAATCATTCACTTTACATAGGCTCTTCGTTCAGGTAATGACAAATTCCCTCTAACTTTTTTTTAATATTAAAAAAATTGATAAATATAATTATTATTGTGTAAGTTTACAAAAAATTCAAAGTATGTACTTCACAAGAGAAGAAATGCATCCCTCTTTAGGATTTAAAGATATAACTAAAGCAAAAAAAAAATTACGTTCTAATATAGACATATCCAAATAAAATTTAAATTTATGTTAAAAAATGTTAAGCATATAAGTTTCGGATATTAACCCCTCAAATTTATTTTTTAGTTATATATGCTATCTAGCTGAAAAGTCTGTTTTTTTTTTCAAGCTCGTCAACCGTTATGATCTAAAAGAGCACTAATCCTATATAAAATGCTATCATAAAACTCGCTTGTGATTCAAATTCCCCTAAATTCACTTCTAAGGCATTGCAAAAATAGTTCCAAATCCGTGAAAACCAATCACATGCCCAGATTTTATCGCGCGATCTGGCATGCTTCCCGAGATCGGAAGTCCAAGTTTAGTCTTCAATAACTTTTAAGTTAAAAAAATAGATAAAATAGGTGTCTACTTCGGAGATAAAAGAGGTGATTTCCGGTCAAGCAAGAATACGATCTATAAATCCATAAGGCTGCAAAAGGACCATTTATTTAGTTATAACGTTCGTCAAAATTTTGTGTATCGGTTGAGATAGAGTTAAAGGAGTACAAAATAGGCACGTTCACATTTCCGAAATAGTCAATGAAGAAAGAGGCGTAGATACGTTGAAAAATACATTTTTGAACAGAAGAGAAGATATTATTTAATGTGTTAAGACGTGTATGCTACTGAAGTTTCAAAACTGCAGATCCAAAATAAACTCATCGCAGCTACCTAGCCAGTGACCTTAATTTGAGAAAAATGTGTAATATATCTAAATCAAAAAATACCGACGATGAAAATATAAAAACGGGCTACTTTAAATTAATGTTCAGTACATGTTTCAATATTGCTTTTGGATCCACCCACATCGATATTTGCAAGTGCCTCGAATTTAAGGAAAAAAAAAACAAAAATCTACATCTAGGGACTAAAATAATGTAAACGGCAGAATATCATATACACAAGCTTCAAGCTAAAACATTTGTTAACAATCTTAGAAGCTTAATATAACAGTATCAATTATATCAATTTATTTTCCTAAAAATCTTATAGCAGTCACTGATTACTTTCCAGGTAACACTGATGATGACTTAGGCCGAAAGCGCTTTGTTACTCTTCTATAGGAAGTCCATTTTGGATTAAAAATTTTGCATGGAATACAAAATCTAACTCATTTAACATGTTTCGTACATGCAGACAGCCTTTACTCTTCACTTAATTATTCGGCTTAATTTCACTCAGAGTTTGCATGGGACTTTAACTATTAGACTAGAAGGAGTATAATGCCAACATGAGGGAGTAGACCTGAAAGATATGCTAGTTGCACTTGACACAATCAAATATGATGGGAAGATATCTTATGTTGTTCTAATGGAGATGGCAAAGTCTGTATTCTATGCAGGCGCATTTGTGCTTTGAAAGGTAGAGTAAAAATTAAATGCACGCTTAGCTGTCGAGCCGAATTCCAAATGCACTGTCGACCCGCTAGTAGAGAAGATACACCATTTACATCCAAAAACACCTTTGGTACCTAGATCCGTTGACGAGATACGTTTCGATGGTTATCAAAATTTCCCAGAACATCTAGAACCGAAAAAGATATTGAAAACAGCTTATTCGAGAATAGCATAAAGTTGTTCTATGCTTGTTTGACACTAAAAATTTTGTTTACTAGCTTTTTACTGTAAGAAATAAATATTTATATTTATTATTTTTTTTTCGGTCCCATTCATGCCATATAGCACTACTTATTCCGTATAATGGAAAAAAACTATCTAATTTTCGTTTTTTTAATATTTTGTTACATTTTAACCCTCTTAAACAATATTATGGAAAAGCAAAATTTGCGCAAGAAAAAATCATAATTCAGGAGAAAAGGAGATATATAGCTATATATAAAGAATTCTTCTTCAGTAAAACCTAAACTGCCTTTGGGGAATGTGTAGTCGTTATTAGCTTCAATCTTTATTTATACTTCAGATACGAGCTTTAAGATATATATGCCATGCTAGTAGACCTAGTGACTCTTGCAAGCCACTGTTTTTGAGCCAAAAACTTTTAACGATAAACAGCTTAATTATTTTAGAAACGGTGTTGTTTATAAGAATCGACTTTGTTTTGCTCATGCAAGTTCACATTATAACAATCGACAGTTTTACCGCTACCGTTACCAAAGTCAACGTTGACCAAGAAATCCATTACTAAGTAGCGCATGAAAATTTATAATAATTTGCCTTACTTCTCTTGAAACGAAGGGTTTACAAGAAGCAGGAGTATTATACTGATAGAATGCGATATCTTATGCTTGTTTACCTGTTCGACCTAGTTTTGTGTTTTCTTTTCCGGTTTTTTTTATTGTAGATTTTAATACCACTCCTTGATTTTCATTTTTTATAGATCTCTAATTTTACTTTCATTAATATAAACAATAAAGCTTATTTTGATTTGATTTAATTTGATTTGAAATGAATTCACAGTTATTGAGTTAAATACCGAGACTGGTTTGTTCTTATAAAATAACAAATTAACTTGAATATATCTAAAAACCTTTATATTTTTAAATTTTTTTAGGAGTGCTGTCCTCGTTAATTTGACAGTTAGATCATTGAAACGCTGATAATTCAACGGATACTTTCTTTTGCGGTAGAATCTCACATTCATTTCCCCTTTATGCATAATACCAATTCACAATAACCAATATTTCATAGATACACAATAAGATAAATTAATAAAATAATGTAGAAATGAAAAAATTAAATAATTAGTTTTATTTTTACGCATAAATATGAGCAATTTTATTAAAAATATATGATATGAAGCGTCAAGTGTCATAAAGACTTTTTTCTATTTTGGTATCATAAAAAAGTCTTTTCGATACGCAAAGTACTTTTTAGACACTACTTTTGTTGACTGGTTGCTATGATATTAACAAAATTGTTCAATGTCAAGGCTCGCTAGCAAACATTTCGACACTGTTTTGAATGGGATCCCTAATATTTCACACTTCAAAAGTAACAAGATGGCCGTCCAACTTTTGATCGCGACTTGAATAAATTAATATTTTTCATTAAAGAACGTGTAAAATAGAAAAAATAGTATAAGATACACGTTTTAAGAGACATTTAGCGCACTCGCACGTTAGGCAACTTCCCGCAAGCGGGTCGTTTCCTAATTTCGTGCTCGTGCGATAATAGTATATTGTGTAACTAGGAGGAAAAGCAAAACATTCCTGGACGACTGTGGTAGTTGCTGGTCGAGGCGCAGCCGAGGCCAGCAACACAGGAGTCCAGCAATGTGCTTTTCCTACGAGTTGCACATACTATTTTTTTCCGATCGGAATTAATTAGAATACGTACTTATATAAATAGAGCCAAATATTACTGTACATAAAAACGGTGTTTTAAATTTAAACTCAACATAATATCAAGTTTTGAATCGAGCGAGCTTGAATTTTATTACGTAGCTACGGAAACTACAGATAAATGTTACTTTTGATAGACGTCAGATCTGACAAACAAGGCGTTTAAATATGACAGAAATGTTACATTCCCGGCCTAGGACGGGAATGTTATATTCCCGGACTGTTATTTTCTATTCTTGTACAGTTATTGCATGTTGCCAAGTAACGAATACAATATACTGGAATCATGACTTTTGCGGTGAGAAAACACATCGGAAAGGTGTCGTTTTTCGTCCGATCGGATAAAAAATATGGTGTTCTAAAACTAGTATCTTAATATACTATTCTGCATGAATCTAATATACGTAGAACAAAGAAAAATATTAATACCCAATTTCATATTTTACTCATCAATAACTTTCTGATTGTCGCCAGCTATTGCCCAATTTAATATACATACTATTACTTATTATGAAGCTGAATGTGCATTAGACAAATTACCGTGGATAAATACAATATATAATGACATAATATCTAGACATACTGCTCCAGAAAAAAATGAACATTGTAGCCTATGTCTATCCAGCTAAAACAGATAACATAAACCACAAAGCTTTGAAATATTATACTGTTTTACAGTTAGTATCAGGTGAGTCTGAAATTTAAGTGGACTATAGAAAACATTGTACGGTAAAATATTTTTAATGGTATTTTAAAAGCATTATTTTAGCTTAAATTTTCAAATTCAGTGGGATGAACACTATAGTAGAATGGACCTGGGACATAATTTACAGGTTTTTAGTAAAAAGTTGCTTAAATTTGGAAATATATCATCATTTCTAGTTCGAGTAGGTATAGTGTTTGTAGGCATTATTCTTACACATAAATATGAGCAATGTTAATAAATATATATGATATGATCCGTCAAAGTGTTATAACTTCTAAAAGCCTTACTATATATTAATGGGGCAGACCGTAGGTAATTAAAACATTTCTGCTTCTTGATTTTTTTCTCTGCAGCTATTACCTCTAGTAACCTATGGTATATTTAAAATAGTTTAAACTAAAATTATAATTGATTAAACATTAAAATATAATAAAACAGCTATCGCAGTATTAAATGCCTTAATCAAATATGCGTTTTTACCAAAAATCTTATGAAAAACGGTATGTTCTATTTAAAAAACACCCTATCCAAAGCGTACATGCATTTTGGAACTGATGAATGGTAAAGTTCTGTGACTTATTTTGAACGCCAGTTTTCTATAAAATTTTTGAGGAAGTCACTTGATTAGATGCATACTTGGGTAACATTTTTTAAACTCCTTAATTGATGAACTCAATCTGTAAACCGTAATCTCTCCATTTCACAGTTAAGTAAAAATACTTCTGAAAAAAGAGCTGGATTCAAGAAACACATGACACATCATTTCGAGAATCAATAGCTTTTGCTATCAGTCGGGCCTTTTATAATTACTCTAAGATCTTTTGGCCCATAAATTTTATTATCTTACTGTTTAGCTCACTTCCGTTTGTTTCTTCTGATAAGTTTTAATTGTGTCTTAATTAACTTTTAAGTGTAAATTACAACCTTTTATTTTGATTCCTAATTACAAGGCTAATTGCTAAATTTCATGAGTATTTTTTTCTGACACACCTAAATACTGTGTATGTATAATGACATGAATAAACTATTTGTATTTGTATTTAAAAGTTAAAAAATTTATAAAGCCTAGAAAAAGTGTTTTTCGTCCTCTCATTTAATTCAATGAAACACGATTCAGCTTCTTTGGACAGTTTTAATAATTGGTTGTTTATACAACGCCAACGTTTCGGCACGCGTTTGTGCCATCATCAGGGCTAAAATAAATAAAAAATATATGGTGCCATGTGTTCTTAAATCAGCAAAACAAATCATGGTGATCTTATCAGTAGTAATATAAAATTTGACACTTTAAACAATTGAAAAGAGAACAACAGTTCTTCAAAACTAAAAAATTAAAAAGTGTTGACCTACACCTTTACGTACAATGTATTTATTTTTAAAAATAAAACAAGCAACAAAATTGACAGAAAAATACATTACAATGTTCTTGATGGGTATCGTTAATAGTAAAACGTGAAAAGTACTCACCTAGTTATCTAGTTTGATACAATTATTATTAAAAAACATATTGGAATACAGTGTTGGGTTTTTACGATGTTGAACACTGTATTCCAATATGTTTTTTAATAATAATTGTATCAAACTAGATTATTAAGTGAATACTTTTCACGTTTTACCTACTATTAACGATACTTTTCCATCAAGAACGAATTTCACAAGTTTACATTGTAATGTTTTTTTCTGTCAATTTTGTTGTTTGTTTTATTTTTTAAAATAATTACACTGTACGTAAAGGTGTAGTTCAACACTTTTTAATTTTTTAGTTTTGAAGAACTGTTGTTCTCTTTTCAATTGTTTAAAGTGTCAAATTTTACATTAATACTGATAATATTACCATGATTTGTTTTTGAAAAAAAAAGACAGGGAAGGTCAAAAATAAATCCCTGTTCAGTTCTTGCTTTAAGACCCTGCTTCCGGAGGAATTTTGAAATGAGATTTATGATTATTTATAATTATTGGTGACCATATCTTGTTATCTTGCTGCTTTTGACATTTAACTACCTTCACTATTGTAGAAGGGGTCTTGCTCCGTGGACGAATCACCAGATAAAACTTATGTATCATTGCCTAAAGTTGACAAGATGTAGTAAATCCATATATATTTCTGAATATAACGAATGGTGCAAGATCACTTAAATTAACTGAAAAAAAAAACGACAAGAAAATGGATCAGCTCCCGGCGTCAAAGGCAACGATTCAACCAATAGTTTTGAATTTTTTCTCAAATCTGTTAAAAATAGAAATTGCGCGAACTATCAAGCACGATCTATGAGTTGCTCAACTAAAGCTATAGAACCATAAAAAGTCAATGTTTTTGAACAACATTGACAGACACAAACAACGTCATATTTCTATTTTCACAGAAACATATAATATAACGTACTCAGAATAACATGAGATATTTAGTGCAGTTTCTATTTTATTCTCATGAATAACAACGAAATTTTAGTAATATTCACCTTGTTCTACATATGATATTGAAATGCATATATTCTCATTTGCCCCGGGCATCTCGTCCGATTCTAAAGCAAGCATGCAAATAGGGAAGGAAAATTGAAAATGAAAACAGCTCCGTGAATATATTATATAATATATTATCCCTCTAAAAAGAACAAATTACTAAACGAATTTCTTTAAATCAAAGTTTTAAGTAGGTGTTTGCAAAGATCAGAGATTGCGCAAAAATTAATTGGGATGAATGCACAGGATTTCCGTTAAAATTATCTCTAACTCTAATAATTTTCTAGTGAAGACTTGAAATTAATATGGTTAATATTAGTCGATGGATTTGTCATCAGTGTTTCCGAAAGTCTTATTTTATTGTGGAAAAAAAGTATGGACTACCCCTAATAATTAGGTTGTCTTTAGGTTTCATGAAAAACGCTCGAACACGTCAATTTGTTTTTTCAGTTTCCTACATTCTGCCAAAATTTATTTGTTTTTTTATTGACATCTGTCAAAAATATGACGTAATCGATATTTTTTTTAAATGGCAATATATGGCATGTGATACATCATTCGAAAGGTCTTTTCTCACTCAGTATGTTCCTAGATTTTTGGGCGATTCTGTCACGCCGTTTCAAAATGGCGACCGTTCAATTGTCAAAATTATCTTAAGTTAACTCTCAGTAAATGGAAAACTCTTTTTTTATTTCATTAAAAAAAGAAGCAAACTATTAAGCATGGTTTTATAGATACTTACACTAAACAGCCAGCAGTAATAAATAAAACAAAACAAGAACATAACAAAGAAGAACAATCATAATTTAGAGAAATAAAAATAAAATAAAAAAGATTTGCAAAGAATAAAACACTAAATGGAAAAACTTATTTCAGTAAATGCTGAAAGTGATGTCCGCTGCCTACTTGACAGTGACCAAGTCTAGAAACATACAACAACTTCTTGAACACTTTGTAATATTTCTAGTGAAATATATCGTATTACCATAATGGTAATACGCATTCTTATGCGGCACTTTAGATCATCAATATTTCTTGGTCTATTTAAAAAAAACCTTAGATTTCAAATAAACCCACGAAAAAAAGGCCAAAGGGGTCATATCAGGTGACCTGGGTGGCCATTAAACGTGACCCCGTCGTCAAATCCATTTTCCTGGAAACATTAAATCGAGATATTTCCGAACTTCTCTTGCATAGTTTGTTGTGGCCAAATGTTTGGACTGGGCAAATCGGGATTATTGTGGTTAAGATAAAGAGTGACTAAAGCTGGCAACAGATCAAACTGCAAAGAATTGAAGCAGGCTTCACTAGTAAGATTTCCTTCAAATAAAATTGGTCCTAACATTTTACCTTTCAATATGCCTGTCCATACATTAAGTTTCTCCAGGTGATTGCTTATGAGCTTCTTGAATCCATCGTGGATTTCCTTTGGACCAATATCGACAATTTTGCCTGTTTACAGTAAGGTTAAGGTAAAAAGTAGCTTCATCTGAAAATAAAACATTTGCGGCAAAGTTTTCATCTTGATGAGACATTTGTTGCATGATTTCGCAAAATTGCAGTCTTCGGTCGAAATCATCCTCATTTAATTCGTGTACCAGGCAGACATTGTAACGGTGGTATTTTTCTTTATGCCAAATGGTTTGCACAGATTTGTGACTTATTCCCATATCAAATGCTATTTGCCGACTGGCACTATGCGGATTTTTTTCAACGGCCAATAGGACGTCAAGCTGAATATTTGGGACAGGCATTGAATGATACATTCTTAGGTCCTTCTTAGTGTGATTGACAATTGATTAATAGTTTTTTTTTACAAATAAGAGATTTCTTTTTACTGGAAGTTAACCTAGGATAATTTTTACTTTTGAGCGGTCGCCATTTTGAAACGGCGTGAGAGAATCACCCAAAAATCTAGGAACAAAGTGAGTGAGAAAAGACCTTTCAAATGATGTATCACATGTCATATATTGCCATTTAAAAAAAAAGTCGATGACGTCATAATTTTGACAGATGTCAATAAAAAAACAAATGAATTCAGTCAGAATGTGGGTAACTGAAAAACTAAATTGACGTGTTCGAGCGTTTCTCATAAAACCTAAAGATAGCCTAACTACTAAGGGTAGTCCATACTTTTTTTCCACACTGTATATTTTTTTCTTTATGGAAAAATTATGAGTCTGGTTTAGATGCACAAAAATGGATATGCAAGTAGCACTCCAGACATTTTCAGCAATAAAATAGAAAGAGCAACACCGGGATCTTTGAAGATAATGCACGTGTGTTTGAGATTACCTAGAACAGATGCGAATTCCTATACTGCGTTTTCGTAACCTTTGCCGCTTGCTACTTCCCCTTCGATCCGTGAACGGTAGGGTTGAAAAGGTTTGTCGAGGGCTAAACCGCTGGTGTAATCTGGTGTACAGATTTTGTTTAATCATGTGTAATCTAAGTGTAATTATATGAAATCTTGAAATCTATGTGTAGTCATATGAAATCTGCATGTACTTATGTGTAATCCGTGTGTAATCAACGAGTAATCATGTGTAATCCGTGAAATCTTGGCGTGTAATCCTGTGTAGTCCGTGAAATAGTAGTGAAGTCCCTGTAATCCTCATGGTATTTTTGTACAATTATTTAATATGCGCATGCGCAATAACTATCCATAATTCACAAGGTACATGTCGCAACTACCTCTTCGATGTCCTAAACAGTGTTGACAAATGCCGGATAATATCGGAATCTACCATAATTGTTGCTAGATCCTGATAATCGATAATTGCCCACTATCCAATGCTTAATCTACCATGATTTTAAAAAAGTAATATATACAAAAAGCCCTATTCGGAAAAAAATTTCAATCGTAATAATAATAATAATAATTATAATACCTAATAATAATAATAATAATAATAAGCTTTTTATTTCCAACAGGCAAACGCCCAATTACAGGAAATTCATATACAAATTAAGAACAAGTAATTCACAAAAATATTGTTATACAAAGAAAAATAATAAAATATAAAATAAATAATAGTTATAATTAAAATAAACTAGCAAATTAAATTAAGACTAAAAATATGGAATGCAGAGAAACGAAACGGATCAAGAACTTTAACGAATAACGCAAAGTAAGTTCGGGAAACTAAAAAAAAACAAATTAAGCCAAAATAAGAAGTCACAAAGAAGTAAGGAATGAAAACAAGGGAAATACAAATGAAAAATGAAGATGAAGAATGTGGAGATACAGTTAAGGTGGGAAACCAGTCGCCTCACGCAGATATTTCAGGACGTTAGACAAGCTGCTGGCATGTAGATGAGAGGCGTTTGATACAAGATTAAAATTTTTGCACATGTTATAAATGCGGCTCTGGTATAGAATATTAGATCTCTCCAATCTCAGGCTGAACGCGGGTTGTTGTCTAGCTCCTAAACGCGGTACACGAGGCGGTACATAAAATGGTATACTTTCCAAAAGAAAGGGGCAATCGATCACAAAATGATGTGATCGGCGATCACATCATTGTGAAGCTTATAAAGGAATGTCAGCGATTGTGAGTTTCTATGCGCACACCGCAACAGTTCCCTGAATCTAGACAACAAAAGGTTATGATCAAACCCTTTGTCTGGGTAGATACCGAGATAGATACCTACCGTCCTCTCTGAACATAAGATACTTGAGAAATCGCCTCTGCACAGCCTGCAATGAATTAATGTGACAATCATACCACGGACGGACACCATACGAGTGACCCATAGCCCAGCCTAGTTCTAACGAGGAGTAATAAAGCAGATTAATAACAAAGATGTAGGTAAAATTTGTGCGGGGTAATCTCGAATATGTTGCATAGGATGGAGATAGGACGATAATTCTCAATAACTGTTGGACCGCCCTTCTTATGAATGGGACAGACTCTTGCAACCTTCCAGGTTTCGGGAAATATGCCCAGTTCCAGGATCAGATTGAAGATATGGCACAGTGGCTCAAACAAAACGATGGAGCAGTCTCTAAAAATGAAGTGGGGGGTCAGAAGTGATCTTGTTTTAAAGTGTTTTGCTTGCTGCAACTATATCATCAGTAATTATTGGTGAAATGTCGATGCTATCGGAATACTGCATTAACGGATCAATATTTGCAGGCTTATTGTAGAGAAATACTACGCTGTTATTTATGATAATCAGTGGTACCTGTGAGGAGTAATTGAAGAAGTCAATAGCGAATATTTCAAATTAAAAAATTTGAAATTTGAATTAGGATAATTTATTTGACCCAAATTAGACGACGGACGTTGACATTGTTCATTTTAATTATATATTTTATGGCCTCATAGATTTGGTTGGAAACGATCCACTTCTAATTACCAGAAGTGGTCTGTTACAAATTCAAAGACATAAACAAAAATTAAATAGGCAACTTAACAGATACTACCTCACTCCTTTTTCTTCCCAATGAATATATTTGTTTATTTCCTTTGTGTAAAAGGGAAAAAAGCATATTATTTCTAGTTCGCGGAAATTCATAATATTATTATGTGCAAATATTTATGTAAGTTTGACTTAAATTGTATTTTGGTCAAAACGATTTTGCTGAGTGACTTTACTCGAAAGTATTTGTACTCTACCCAAACTAACCCAACTATGTCTGCATGAATTTGTTCATCAAATAATTTTTTGTCAACAGTATCTGTTTCTTTGCTATGTCAATATCACCCAGGATCAGTTAAAAAATATAATTTTCTATGATGATAGTTCGTAAGTTCTCAGCTCAACACTTTTTTTTCTTGGTGTCGGAAAAATAAGAACTGATTTCCAATATTTTTAATGTGCTGATGCCATTAGTATTTATTTTTTCTATAGCAGCTCTTGTTATTGAGGTACAGACTAATTTATTTCAGTTCTTACAACTGGCAAAAATGACAATTAAATTATGATGTATTTAGAGGTCATAACTCACCTTTTTTACTTCCCTAAACGTTGGTAATCAATTCCCATCATAAATCAATTAATACGCCACCCATATTTTCTCGTGTCTACCGTTGCTTTACCAGGTTCATTTAACTCTTTGGTTTTAGTAGGTGAAGTTGTGCTATCGTTTTAAATACATTTTAAGTGTTCTTTAACACACAGTTCTGCATCAAATCCAAACCAACAACAACAAATATGTTACATGAATAACTTTTACTTGTATAATCCCTGAACTGACCTGGAAATTGCCTGGTCACGTACCCGAATCTATGGATGGTACGTGTTGACCAATAACAGAATTGCTGATGCTTCGGGTGGTCCAAAGTATACGAAGGGATTACGAAGTAAAAATATTTATTCACCAGTTAGCAGATTTATCGTTACCTGTACCACATCAGAGGGCTTCAATATTGCGCGCGTATCACATTGTTGACAAAAATGTCTAATATTACACTCAACGCATGGCCCTCCGCTCGCTACGGGGTGCAAGTAATAAAAATTAACTAAAACTAACCGAAGGTATGCAGAAAATGAAGAAAAGAAACTTTTTACACATAATAAGCATTGCCACTGGAATCGAACCCAGACTGCCTGCCGTATCGCAACCACATTATCTTTCAATGCTCCTTGCAATCAGGAATATTTCCAACGATATGGAAGAAGGCCACAATCACCCCCATCTTTAAGAGCGGAGACAGGTCAGATGTAACCAACTATCGCCCCATATCTGGTATATCATGCTTTGGAAAGGTGTTGGATTCACTGGTCACTGATATTGTATCACGTTCTTTTCGCAATGTTCTATCAGGTCATCAGCACGGATTTATATCTCGGAGGTCATGTGAGTCGAATTTGGCAGTGTACAGTAGTTATCTTACAAGTGCACTGGATGCTTCTGTGCAGGTGGACGCGGTCTATTTTGACTTCCAAAAAGCCTTTGATGTGGTTAGCCATAGAATTCTCTTAAATAAATTGTAATACTATGGTATTGGCAGCGAATATTAACTACGATAAGAAGATTCACTCTCCGCGGGGGCACGTCAACGGTATGTCTCCTTCCCCGCGCGAAAACTAGCATGATACTGGCATGTGACCTTTGGACCCGGCGCACACTGGTCGAATTTCTAGGAAAGCTGGCCATAATAAGGTTTACCAGCAATAAGACATAAAAGTTATTAAGTATTACACGTTTAATATATCGTGTTTTAGACAAATAATTGTTGAATTTTTTGCTCATCATCTATATTTATATATAGGGAGTATCAATTATCACTAACGATAAAAATTATGTATAAAAATCATTTGTATGTTCTTAAATCGTTTTAAAAAATGATTTTGAAAACTAAGGGCTCCTTCGTTGTAAAAAAAAGGGTTTTAAATTTTTAATTCGATGATCCAAATTTTGTTTTTGCAACGGTTAATTCAGGAGTCTCACGGGCAAAATGAATGTTAAGCGGACGACAGAAACGCGTTGATGAGGGCCTGCAATTTTGCCATACATGTATTTCAGAGTTATCGCTATTTTTAAAAATTAATATAATAGGGACGAAACTAGTAAAAAATATAGAAGCATCAGTGCAGCTGTTGTTCAAAAACACTTGCTTATATTCTGACTATCCCAAGGTAATATCAAAGCCATATTTACAAATTAAAACTAAATTATAAATTTTTATCTGCTGATTCAGCCAAAGTATTTATTACCTCTTTTTATAATAACATCAGTCTTGCATCAGCAATAATGATTCTACCAAAATTTCAGCTTCAGTTTCACTTACTACAATATTATGGGATTAGGGGTGGGCGACAATAATCGATTATCACTTTTAACAAATTACCGATTAATCGACTTATCGATTAATATTTCAGAAAATATCGATAATCGATTATTTCGATTAATCGATTATTCAGTTATTTGCTAAAATATTAAGCGTTTAATCTATTATTCAATTTCTTGCCCATCCGTACCGATGACTTTACAACAGATAGGTATAGCTTTTAAAATTCCAATTTAATAATGCGTTGCGTTAAGGGTAATTTAAATGGCATTTGAAAATACTTTCAGTACAACATATGAAGCAAAAAAAAAAACAGAGAAACGTAAATGCTCAAATAAGACAGCAGCAGGGAAAACTGCGCACGTTACAAATTTAGCCAATAAGGGATCCTCATTTCGACGCGCCATTTTCTGATAATCTGGCTTCAGTTGTTGCACAATTAGGTATAACACCAACACATAACCTCAACGGAGTGTTAGCACGTTAGCAGTATCGTACATCAGTATTTATCTTTTTATTATGTATTTGGGCAAAGTATATGATAAGAAGGATCACTCTCCGCGGCGGCATGTCAACGGTGTGTCTCCTTCCCCGCGCGAACACTAGCAGAATATCGGCAGGCCATGATACAAATAAAACAATCATGTTGGCAGGCGACCTTTGACGCGGCGGCCATAGACCAGCTCATCCTTTTGTCAGAATATTTGTATTCGGAAATATGGTGAAACCATTAACACAAAATCAGAATCTCTTAGTTATTACAAACCTTGAGTATTGTTATCAATAATAACTAATTAAAAACGTTAATAGATTTTTGAAACAGCCAGTTGAATACAAACTTTATCAAAATATTTATTTGCTGATAATAATAAAAAAAACCTTAACGTAAGTTTGACAGGGCGCTGCAAACAATTCAGAAGATATCAATTGTGTTTTTCCAAAGCCAAATAGAGTATTAGAGTGCTATAAATAATTTCGTCATAAATTTGATTAAATATACCGCAAACGAAAATATCGTTTATGGCCAGCTTTTATTTAAATTCAACCTGTGTGCGGCGAAGTTCGCCGATCGTAACCAGGCAACGAAGAAAATAAACGACGATTCCTTTGTAGCGCTCTCTTGCCATTGAGTGGGCCTTCTTGTCGTAGTTAATATTCGCTGGTATTGGTAACCCTCTACTATTCTGGTTGAGTAGCTACCTAATGGGTCGTACACAGAATGTAAAGTTGAAAGGGTCTTTATCCAGGGATATTACCGTGTACTCCGGAGTTCCGCAGGGATCACATCTTGGACCAATGCTCTTCCTGGTTTTCATAAACGATTTGGCCGGTATATTCAAGAAGTGTCACTTTTTGTGCTTTGCTGATAACCTAAAGATTTATTGTAGAGTTGCCAACGATAGGGCCTGCATGCAGCTGCAAAGCGAAATTGATGAGTTGGTTGAATGGTGTTCAAGTAACGCAATGACTCTAAATACTACGAAAAGTAAGATTATATCGTTTTCAAGGGAAAAAATGCTTATAGACCACTCATATTCGATCAATGAGATACAACTGCAGCGGGTGACTGTAATTAACGATCTTGGAAATGTATTTGATAACGAGCTGCGTTTTACTCAGCATATTGACAGCGTCGTTGCGAAGGCTTTAAAAATGGCAGGATTCATTATGCGGCAGTGCTGTGACTTTAAAGATATTGTGGCACTTAACGCAATATACTCTGCATTGGTCAGGATCCATCTTGAGTATTGTTGTGTCGTATGGACGCCCCTGTACCAGATTCATGTCACGCGTATTGAGAGGGTGCAGTCCATGTTTGTGAATGTTCTTCTTTTTAAATTAAACGTAGACAAATCGAATATGCTTTACAAAGATCGCCTCAATATACTTGGCATTGATTCACTGGAGACACGAAGAATTAAACTGAACATGTCATTTGGGCATAGAATCATCAACAACTTGATAGACTGTCCTGAACTTTTGGGCCTGATTAGATTTCGCGTCCCAGCACGACCTACAAGACAGCTTGAATCATTTTCCCTGCGACCCTATCGAACTGATGTTGGAAGAAACGCACCAATTAATCGAATAATGGATTACTTAAATAGATTTTTACCCATAAACTTTAATATAAATTGTTCAATACTAACATTTAAGCGTGAAGCTAGATCTCTTATATATCATTCTTCGGACTTTCGCTAGTTTTTGTACATTCGTTTGGTTCCTATATCATATATTGTCTAGTTTTAACTGTTTTGACAGGTTTTAGTAATACAAGTAAAGTAGTGTGGTTCTGTTAGTTAATGTTATGTGTATTTATTGGGTGTTAGGTATTGACATTTGTTGTCTATTTTATATTTTTTAATGTATGTATATTGCTTAATTGTGTGTTTATATTAAGTCACGTTATGTACCATTTGGGCAATACCTGTACTGTACTAAATTTAAATTAAATAAAAAATCCAACCACTGAGCTACGAGACCAGTTGACAGTAATTCACTAGACCCTCAAGATATGGTGTTTGTCAACAATGTAATGCATGTGCAACTCTGAAGCACTCTGATGTGGTACAGAAAACGTCTACTTTTTGTTTCCTTCGCTTCCCCACTGTGGGGGTGGGCTTCGCATGTATAGCATATACCCAAAACACCCCTCGTCCGGCGCTTAGACAGAGGCAAAGCTACCCTTCTGCTTGTGTTACACGTTATTTCAGTTTGAGGGGTCTAGTATGTGGGGTCCTCCAGCATGACGAGCCTATGCCCCTGGAGACTCCCGATTTACAACATTTACTTAACGAACACAAAATGATGGCTCTAGGCCGAATTTTTGCAGGCACAGACAGAAATGATCCCACAGGGATATCCGGTCCCTCCCGGCCTGGATACCGTCGTTAATGAGTATTTCTTCTGGCTAGGACTCCCGGTTCTTCCTCGGTCACTGAACGATAGCCGCGAGTTCACCCAAAATGGCGCCAAATGAGGTGCTACGGAACGCGTGCACACTCGAACGAAGACGGATCGGAAGTCCAAAAACGTCTACTTGTTAGACGTTGTTGTGTGTAGGTGTAAAGGACAATTTGGTTACCTAGTCAGTTGTTTCTTTGCGCCTGTGCGATGTAGACGTGGTAATTGTCATTTTAAACAGTGCTGTTAGTTACATTATTTTGATTGCGTAAAAAAACATGCCGTTGCGATCTGAAAACAATTTCTGTTACATATGTAGTGAAATGGCCCTAAAGAGCAAGTCTAAAAAGCTTGCGAATTATGTTTTGTGTAAAGTTGGAGATTGGCTCCCAAAATTTTGTTGCAATACTTGCTCTAGAACCCTAACGGGTTTGTTAAATCGTACTTACAAAGCTGTGAAAGTTGTAATATCAATGATTTGGCGGGAACCTCTCAGAACCACCTTGATGTTTGCTATTTTTGCTTAACAAAATTTGTGGCATTTTCTGGTAGATACAAGACATAAAATTATTAGATATCTTAATATTCACTCTGTCATTACATCTGCGCCTCATGATGCTTCAAGCATACTTGTACCCAAGCCTCCAGAAAAATACTACGTAGACTCGGAATCGGGTGAACTAGACAATTTTACACCACTTTATCTGTCAGAAATAACCTAACGGTTTTATTCATGATTTAAATCTTCCCAGAACAAAGGCACAACTCCTTCTGCAGCAGTGGAATCTCTTACAATAAAAAAGGTGATCCTTTCTACGTATCGGAAAACGTAGTTTAAGCTGGCAGTATTTTTGGCTTTGGAAACTTGGTTTGCTGCCAGGTTTCATAAACGAATTCGTATAAACCTACTGAGGATCGACTGTTTATTGATTAGTGAAAATCAACAACCATTTCTTCCTATTGATCATGCTATAAATATCAAAGAAGCATATGTTAACAGGCACATATTACTTCAAAGCATTAAGTACCAAGATCATAAATCGAATATCTGTTCCGATTTAAAAGTTGTTGCACTACTGAGAGGCGAAACGCGGGCTTGACTATGTTCGATTCTCGACCCGGGCGTCATACTTTGTAAAAAGTTTGGTGGTCTGAAATTTTGCGAAGCCATAGGCAAGTGTAAAATGTGTCTGCACCAGTCTCCCCATTTACGCCGGTAACCAGGCCGGTGGGATCGGATACCCCGTGGGATAAAAGGGTGCATTTACATATTTTCTAGTCGGTAGATCACTGGCGGCTAAGGTAGTGTCGCGCCCAAGGCTGGAAGAAGCCGAGGTGAGGCGTGGGACGGGGTTGCACAGAGAGCCCAGGCACGTGACAAATTCCGAGGGTCAGAAGCCCTTGGGATGGATACGGCCAGGGTTAAAAAAGTGCTCGAGGACCGGGGTTCGTATAACCCACGAGAAACTGTAGGTCCCATCGAGGGCACAACTGTCCCAATTGATGGCCTAGATGCAAGGCCCGCTAAAGGGCTACCCCTCCTGATCTTTATCCTTTACTGCTTAGGATAGCAGAGTGGCTACACCAAATATTACTGTTTTCGTGTGAATGAGACAGCAGAGCTAGAAACCAACATTATGTAGTTAAAGACTGGCCCAAACGCGAAACCATTATGCACGGTGTGAAAAACGTCCTTAGTGAAAATCTATTTATATCCTCTGCGCATTAAACTAGTGTTCAAGTTGACGCCCTTAATAGAGAAGGAAATGCTATAAAAATGTAAAAGAAATAGTCTCGCGTATAAGTTAGGCAAAGCTTAAAAATGACACGTTCGTTTGGTCAGCAAATAGCAGAACTTTTCAAAAACTGTAATTTTGAAACTTACGACGTGGAATGGAATGGTATGTGTGTATCAACTTGGCATATACGAAATCGGAGAATTATGCGGAACTAGTTGAAGAAGTTATCCAACCCTTACAAAGAATCAGGTTGCAACAAGTCACTTAAGCGGCATTTTCTTCACTTTCATCTAAACTAACCCAATGCATTGCCCAAAATTAAGAAAAAACAACTTTGAAATATTTATGAATTAGCACGTACGCATACGTGAAGGCTGAAAATTGCTGTAGGTAGACGCGCGACTTAAATATCCTTTAATATATGGTTAAACGATATTTAAGTCGCGCGAACTGTCAAACGTGCAAAGTTAAAATGGTCATTGTTTTCTGAAAATATCCGCTTTTCTGCACAATTATCTTAATTTTTCTTTCCGTAAGAACCTTCTACAATGTATTAGAAAACTTATAAAAAATATAAATAAATCCCTGTTTCCCTTAGTCACGCCATATCTGGAGAACAACTTTACGGATTTCCTTCATCTTCCTGATCTAGATTCAGCAAAAATAACTGTATTGCATTCTGAAGAAACACCCATTTTATCATCCAGTAGCCTGCCAAGACTCTCATTAAAGGTGGGAGAAGTGCAACATATGAAATTAGGAAGGTTTCTCAATATTTAAATCAGTAAGAATTGGATGGTTGCATTAGATATGTGAACATCTCAAAGGAGTCTTCCGAATTATAACTTGTCTGCAGATAAAAATAAAAACAATCTACTGTATCTTGGTACTTATATAA
The DNA here is from genome assembly GCA_016904865.1 of Pissodes strobi. Lineage (NCBI taxonomy): Eukaryota > Metazoa > Arthropoda > Insecta > Coleoptera > Curculionidae > Pissodes > Pissodes strobi. The sequence goes on from MU182055.1 coordinate 126,288, forward strand.
CATTTTACTATAAAAAAAAAGATCGGGATCTGTTGCATTTTTCGCCAAGAAAATTAACCTGATATTCTGTACCAATATAAGAGAAATTTTAGGAAAAATGGGTTTGTCAGAATATACACCAAGCGAATGTCGCCTTTTGTTGACAGCTCAGAACATAGCTTAAACTGGGTCGTTTCACACAACGGTAAGAAATATGGCTCCACACTCATAAGTATCACTAACACTGAAGAAAAAAATATTATGACGAACATTAGTGGATGATTTCTGTAGAACCAATTGATAAACTTCCGCATCCGTACTTTTTATGTAATTGAGACAGACATTAGGGTTTAAGAAATATCAAGAAAAATAAAAATGTGATAAACGAATCTTTGGTCACGAAAGAGAAAATTGTATTTCCAGCGCAGCATATCAAGTTGGGGTTTATCAAGCAATTTGTGAGGGCTTTAAGTCGAGATTAACTAGCGTCAAAGTTTAATATAGTGTTGCTTTTTTAGCCTTTATCTGGTTCATTTCCATTGTAATATATTCCTTATCTTTCGGATCGTTTTGTAATTGTTTTATTTACACTTCTTGTGTAGTTATCTAGGAACTTTTTATTTTCTATAAATATGATTAGCTCAAATATATATGGTTTTGATAATAAAAATATATTTATATTATGACTTTATAACTATGTTTGACTTTCAATTTGGAATGCCAAATATGGGACCAAGAAAAATCAAGAAAACATTACGTCTATTATGACCAGTTTATGAAGGGGTGCTTCAACAAAAAATAAGAAATATCGTTATACTTACCAGAGCTTTTTTTATAAAAGCAAAGGAATATTAGAGTTTTCAGGATAAAGTAGGGTAGTTTCGAATATAGAGACAACTGGACATTTCAATTTTACCACAAAAATTTAACTTCCTGCATTCTTGGCAACCTAAAAATAATTGCATTTTCAAATATTTTAAAGATATGCAGTAACCATTATAAGAAAGGTTGTGAATTTCGTAAGGAATTACATATCTGCCAATGAATTTACGGTAATAAAGTTATCGAATTTAAAGATATTAATATATTTTCTGAATTTAACCGTAAAATGAATAACTGAAATACAACCTTTTTGTGACCTTTTTCCACAAAACATGAGTCACGTTCGGATATATTTTATGGGGCAGCTTCCAACTTTCCGAACTTATCTCATTTAATTTTATTGGACAACAGTCTGAATCCCCTTTAAATATATAATATGGTTTCTATTTTATTTGCTTTTATTTTAAAATTATTAGGAAATACAAAAGAGATAAACCATCGGTAGATTCCTAAAAGAGATCGACAAGGGCCATAAAATATGTGCTGCAACGTCAATTGAATATTTGAGAATCTACGCTATATCTCTAATCTAAATAACCCTTCAAAGATATTTATTTATGACTTAACTTGTCAGCAACCTAATCCTATGAACTTTCATTTTATCTAAGTAAAAAATTCCCAATAACTTGGGATGAGAAGAAGATGTTCTGAGTAAAATGGATGCATTACTTCATGATTCGGCACCTGCGCCTTTTTTACAGCAAACCAGAAGATAGCAGTTGGAAGTACAAGCAAAATACCATTTCCCTCCAAGTACAATACGAAACACAGATGAAATTAGTGTAACAACTCTTCTGCAACGTCCAACAATATTTGTAAATTGCTTAACAAACGGTCCATATGCCAGGTTCACTCAGCGGTTTTAATTTTATTTAAAGGCGTGGGTCAGAGAGTTAGCAGTTAGGTGAAGGCGCCACTACATTTTTAACTAGGGATATGCCAATGATTTTGCACATTGAAATCGGGGCAGTACACTTTAGAAACATATCCTAGATACGGATATCGCCAAATTTAGAAATAAAATGTATTAATGAAAGGCACTTTTGACACTAACTTACCGAAATGGATGGCAAATTGCGCACGTGCAGCAGAATCCATCATACCACGAAAGAACTTACCAAAATAAACATTAGGATTCCAATTAAACTATTAATTCATATCTAAAATCTAAAGACAATTGATTAAGTTTAGATAATGGTATCGCCCATAAGCTAACGAAACGATTCTCCAAAATATATATCATCTGACTTTTCAGATTATTAAGTCTTAATCTGGATCTTATGACATTAATATTGCCCAATTCCTATCTTGAAATAGTTCTAACTAAATGCTGAATTCTTAAACTTCTGACTAAACGCCGTCAATCACAAACTAAAAGTATTCTAAATTAATCCCAGGGTAGCGATAATATCATTGAACTAATAAACAGTTAATAAAAATATACTAAGTCAATGGATTGATATATAGCCGGTAAATATAAACAGGGAAATGCGGAGTGAGCTCAGTTCGCTCCGGTGATAGGTAAGGCAAAAAATTAAAGTTACAAATTGCAGTTATGTAAAACAATTCACTGCTATGAGACTTACAGCTAATTATAATATAAATTAATGAATTAACTCTCATAACATTAGAAAAAAAATGCATTCTCCATTCGAAACAATATAGGTATGACAATGAATCAAGCAGCTCCAAAGAAAACATGATAAGAAACAGGAATCAATATCATACATGAAATAGATAACCTAAACCTGTTCGGTATGCTGAATAAGCAAAAACGGTAGGTTCGTTGAACAGCAACGAGAATAGATACGATATAAGATAACAAACGACCTACAGTCGTTCAACGGTAAGTTAATTAAACAAAAGCTGTCAGTAACGATAATAGATACGACATCAGAAAATAAACAACCTGCAGTCGTTTAAGAGTAAATTAGTTAAAGAAGACGATAAATAACGACAATAGGTACTATTTAAGAAAATGTACTACCTACAGTCGTTTAGCGATAAGTTCTGACATAAAATGAAAAATAGTAGGGCCTACTGGCAGACGTGATATCCACCTGCGTTATTTTCAGAAAATACCTGGCAGTAAATTTGCCGATTAAGCTCGCGACAAAATCAGGCAGTAATTACTCTGATGGTCGAAAATAGCAATAGTAATTTCAGATATTTTAGTTTGATCGTTTTTCTCATCCTACACGCTTGAGCGCTTGAGGCCAAGTAACCTGTCAATTCCCCAAAAAAAAAGATACCTACGACCACTGTCAACAGAGCGCTCCAGGAGTCAGGGCTGCGAGCAACTCGGAATAGCATTCTTCGATACTGGTGGATTGTAGTTGGAAGTAAAGTAAGGAGAATATCGGCAAAACAAATCGAGTAGTTAGAGAAACTTCTTATTTTGTAATATTTACAAGGCTACAAGTGGCAACAGAGATTGTCATCGATTCAATGAAAAATGTATTAGGGTAAACTGGTTCATAGTGGGACGCGGTCCATAGTGGGAATTTCACTCTCCTGGCTATTTTATCCTCGCGTCACGGTAGAGCTATCCTTCAGTGTTGTTAATTTTTCAATTGGTACGGTGCGTTTCGATAATCTGGAAATTCAGGTAAGTGATCAGCTGAAAATTTTCATTTCCATTTCAGATTTTTTCGAATAATCCGCCGAAATGTATCCTTTTTATCAAGAATTTGGTATAAATATCTAAAACATACATAACCTCAATATTGTCTTATTCAGTTTATATCTAGCTCTACCACTTTGATAAAATTTTGGTCATTTGTATTTTGATGCACCATGGTCCATAGTGGGAAATAAGCGGTCCTACTGGGATATGATAAAGTATGCTAAGAATTTTCATTCTTTGCAGAATTGAATATGCCGAGACATCCAAGATCCTAACTGTCAGCAGTTTTAAAAAAAAGCAGAGAGGATCATGAAGTATATAGAAGGTCTATGCACTCTGCAGTGAAAGATGTTGTAGAAAATCAAATGACATTAATGAGTACATCGGAAAAGCATGATGTAAGCAAGTCTGCTTTACAGCGCAAAGTGAAGAACTTCAAATTAGCTAACGAAGCTAATGAAAATTCAAATGATTTTGAATTCGGACGAAGCCATGGTGTCAAACCAATATTTACAAGTAGAGATGAGCAGCTATTAAGCGAGTATATAATTGAAGCTTGTGAAATGTGCTACGGCTTAACATTATTAAATACTAGTGAACTAGCTTGCAAGTATGCCATTAGTAATAATGTGGAGCTTGGCACGAGAAGAAACGAGCTGGAGTCGAATGGATAAATAATTTTAGGAAACGACAGCCTTATCGCTTCGAAGACCAGAAGCAACCAGCCTTGGTAGGGCGACCAGCTTCAACAAACATAATGTTTATTCAACAACTTGAGAAAAATGATAAGGAAACATAATATTTAGCCGCACCAAATGTACAATAATTGTGATGAGACTGGTGTCACCAATGTGCATAAACCCGGGAAGGTACTTGCTAACATTAAACAAAAACAAATTGGAAAAGTGACAAGTGCTGAACGAGGCACATTAATAACAATGTGCACCGCAAAATGCGCTAATGGAACTTTTGTACCTCCATTCTTTATATTCTCTACGTCGTGCAATACATGCTTACTGGTAGATCCTCTAGGATCAGGCGGTGCAGCTTATCCCACTGGTTGGATGACAGGAGACAATTTTTTGAAGTATATAGAGCACTTTATTAAACACGTGCGATGCAGTAAAGAGTTCCCAGTTCTATTAATTCTTGACAACTATGAGAGCCTTACGATGTTCGTGTGCTGAATATGTGTAAGGATAATGGGATTATTTTATTGACATTGCCGCCCCACTGCAGCCACAAATTACAACCGCTGAACTAGAACTGCTTCTTTCCATTTAAAAGCTATTATAATCAAGGAGTTGATGCTAAATCTTCCTGCCATACCTATGATCATTTATGATGTTTGTAGTGTTGTTGGTACCGCCTAACCTAAAGCATTTACTCCTGTCAATATTTTCAACGGATTTAAAAAATCAGGCATAGCACCCCTTAATTCCCGAATTTTTTCAGAAAGTGATTTAATGTCATCTTATGTCACTGATAGGCCCGAAAAAATAGAAATGTTGACGAAAATAAGGCTAACGAACGTGTTCATGATGTAGGAGATGTTCAGGATGTAGAAAATAATCAGTATGTTAAAGAACCACGACATGTCAGCCCAATTCCTGGCCCATCCAATATAATAACCCATCAGCAAATCAGGCCACATGCCAAAGCTGCTCCTAGAAAAAACCTTAGGAAAAGGAGAGAGAAGCTACAGTCATCAATAATAACAGATACCCCCGTAAAAGATGCCATAGAGGAACAGCATAAAGAAAGATTGGCTAAAAAGCACTTTTAGAAGAGAAAAAGCAGAAGCCTAAAAAGTTAAGCCTCAAGGTTTTAATGACGACATTATTTCGAACAGTGGTGTTAGTGAAGACATTTGCAACGATTCTAGCGATTTAGAAAGCTTCACGTCAGAATATCAATATTTGTCTATTTAAGAGCAGGACTATGTTATAGTAAGATACATGATAAAGAAAAAAAACCAACATAATGTTTAATTATGTTGGTCAGGTTATTAAAATAACTGGAGATGAATATAATATCCCCTTTATGAAGAGAATTGTGGCCGGCAAATTTATTTTCCCCGACGAACCCGATGAAGATACCGTAGTAGCAGAAGATATTTTACTAAAGTTGTCCCCTACCTCCATTAGTGGAAGTACAGCTAGGGCTGCTCGCTAGTCTATGTTCCCTGTGATTTTTTCCAATTTGATATAGACTAAAAGTGTTTTTTTTTTTAATCCCACTATGGACCACTATGATTCTCACAATGAACCATGCAGTGGTTCATAGTGGGACTAGTGGTCCATAGTGGGACTTTTTGAATAACATTTGTTACAAATAAAGGATTACATAAAATTATTATTAGTTTGTTTCCTTACATCTATACCCATGTATAGGTACGCTTATTACATCCATCTATGGACCAGTTCACCCTACTTATATTGTATCTAGAGCAGCTGAAAAGTCTGATTGGAGAGAATTGTGGTCGGCAAATTTATTTTCCCCGACAAACCCGATGAAGATACCGTAGTAGCAGAAATATTTTACTAAATTTGCCGCCTACCTCCATTAGCGGAAGTACAGCTTCTCGCTAGTTTATGTGCCCTGTGAATTTTTTCCAATTTAATATAGACTAAAAGTGTTCTTTTTCTAATCCCACTATGGACCACTATGATTCTCACAAAGAACCATGCAGTGGTTCAAAGTGGGACTAGTGGTGCATAGTGGGACTTGTTGAATAACATTTGTTACAAATAAAGGATTACATGAAATTATTATTAGTTTGTTTCCTTACATCTATACCCATGTATAGGTACGCTTATTATAATTTACCAAACGCTTAATAAAGGGGCTACAAATTTTTGAATATAACCCTCCATCTATGGACCAGTTCACCCTACTTATATTGAATCTGGAGCAGTTGAAAAGTCTGATTGGATGTCCACAAAACTACTTATAAAGCTATTAGAGTATATCTAGAAACACACTAACATACGCCATGTTAAACAAACTGCTTTGTTGATAAATAATGATGAGACCCATTCAGGCCTTAAAGCGATCAATAATTACTGCCGGGAAATTGTATTGTGTTTCTATCCTCTCTCCCTTGCTGCAAGAACAAAATGCAGCCCCGTGACAAAGGGGTATAATTACTTATAAGGCGTCATTTAATGATTATAGAGTGGCGAATTCGGGAAAGCTGATTATTATTTATGGTATTGCCACATTTATAGTGAATTATTTTTTATGCAATTTCATCGCACTGGAATATCGCCCATTAATTATATGGTCAGTGACGAAGGCTTCACGGGATGATATGCAATTGATCGTCCAAATTCTGAAAATAATGCTAATACTTTATGTACACTACTGATAGTTAATGACAGACCTACAATTACAACAGCAATATTACTTACACCCATTGTTCACAACGAGCAGGATGATATGGAGGAGATAGTAAGATCAATATTGCCTGGGAACAGAAAAAGCAAAAAAAAAATCTAAAATAAATGTAATATATGTTATAAGTATCAGACTTTGATAGAGTTAATTATATGCTGATGTTTAAATGTAAAGATATTTTGGGAGCCTGGTTCAAGTATAATAAAGTCGGTCTGGCTGGATTTCATCCAGAGGAAAGCTGTGCGTCTCGTGGGCGACCCGGGATCTGGAATACCGCAAACTGTTTTACAGATATTTTCACGGCAGATGCTCGCAGGATTTGGACTGCATAATCCCGCCTCCAGCAGGCAGAAAGTCGCGACAGACGGCAAGAGCGCACCCGTTCGTCGTACAACTGGAAACACCTAAAACGTTACGGAACTCTCCAATGGCTGTCGCGCCATTCTAATCCAGCAAAAACCAAAGCAGCCACGTTTACCAAGAAAGCCAATACTGCAATATCCTTATGGCAGGATCAACCATTCCTTCATCCTCGTTAATCGAACAACTGGGTGTCTCTGTCAACAGCAATATGTCCTAGCATGACCACGTTGCTAACATCGCTAAATTAGCCTCGCAGAAGCTTGGTGCTCTATTTCGCAACAAACTGCATATACACCGCAGCGGCTGCTCTTGATTTACAAAGCGCAAATAAGACCGTGCTTAGAATATTGCTCAAACATTTGGGGTGCCGGGTGACGCAACTAAGCACACCCTAAATCTGCTGCAGTCCATTCAGAAGAGAGCTGTGCGTCCCATGGGCAACCCGGGATCTGGAACACCGCAGACATGTGATCGAGATATCCCTGTTTTACAGATATTTTCACGGCAGATGCTCGCAGGATTTGAACTGCATAATCCCGCCTCCGCGACAGACGGCAAGATTGTACCCGTTCGTTGTACAACTGGAAATACTTAAAACGTCGCTTTACAAGGACAAGTAAAAAGTTACTTGTCTGGCGCACTGCATAACTGTGGAACTCTTATCTGTTTGCCCCTAATAATTACCTACAACTAATCAAGAACCGTGTCAATCAACATTTTCGTGCACACATCGCTCGTCGAGTGCCATAGGATCTCCCTTTAGTGTGTCTGCCACTATCATACAAAAAGGTGGACGTTTGGATATATAAAAAAAAGGTTGAGCTACCAAATATAGAGTGACGGCCTTTCTCGCTCTAAAGAGGGTGGTGGGGATAAACAAGTGATTTTATTATTGTTGAAAACGATAAGATAAAGAAGGGTGTGGTATCTTCATTAACAACATTTAATAAACTGTATTACTATAGGGTAGTGAGAGGAATTGAAACATGTATTTGGTTTGATTTGATTTAATAATGCAGGTGTAAATTGCATTTAAATATGATAAATATACAAATAATTTCTATATTAATTCCAAGCACTCATCCTTTCATCCATAAAACTAATGTTACAAAATGTTTCTTAATTTCTAACTAAAGACTAAAACAAGCTTGATTATGCAATTTCAAACTGAAGCATTTTTGTTCTTTCTGACTTTAAATGAAATGAACTTTTTGCTTTCAATCTAGCACCTTTCTTTCGTACAGAATACCTTAATCTCCAATGCTTTACTTCACTCTCAGCAGCTAGGGATTCCACTTTGAATCCTTGAAATGACTTGCACAGTACAGGCACCACTTGGGCTATCAATTCGGTGCCGCCATTTTACAGAATCTCTTCAACTAAAGAGGGAAAGAGACGCTACGTCGTTTCTTGCTTTGAAAAATTGGGTTAACAGCCCAAAGGAGGGCTTTGTCCAATCTTGAACAAAGATATCTGAGATGCACTACATATTCTCTAATATCTATCCACGCAAAAAAAGAAAATTGGCCTAAAAGGTTGTGATCTTTTGGCACGAAGAGGAGAACGAAAATGTTAGATCTTACTTGAGCGAACGTTAAAATTACACTTTGAGAGGCTATGGAGCAGTGGCGGACCTGATCTAGTACACGAAAATAACTAACAAGATGAGCGAAACACTAATGAGTTGCCTTAAACAGAGCTAGGATAAGCTAGATGTTTTGGCGCTAAAAATCATGCGGAGCGGTGACAAGACCGACGCATCACGGCTGAGTGTTTTCTACGCACTTGAATCTAATTTGTCCATATCTATCGCTGGGTTAGGCTGTTGTTCACAAATATTCTGGTCGTTGTATTGGTGTTCATGATTTCAATAGTTCTAACTATTTCTTGAGGAATGTTGCCCTGTCTCAATGTGGTTGTAATGTCATTCAGCCTCACTCGATCAAACGCTTTGTTTAGATCTATGATTTTGGAAGGAAAACGCTGCAAATTTTATTAAAAATGCGATTCTGCTCATATGTTTTTTTATTGATTCAATTTCAATGGCATAACCGTTTGAAAAAATACATCCGAACTTAGTCCAACCTATCTTAACATGATTATATGGACGTTGGACAAAACGTAGATATTTCCAAGCATCAAGCATCCCAAATCGGCCCTTTTCCCGGGATCAAATATTGATGTGTATGAACCATAAATAAAAAAAGGTTGTATCGCTCTAGTTTATATCTAAAATATTGCTTGTGTTGTCATGAGCGCGTTACAAAACTGGAGCAGATCGTTCTTTTAAGATAAATGATATTGCTTATGTGTGAATTACCCAGTAAGTAAATACAGAAGAAATTGCTAAAAAGATTGTAAGGTGAAGCAAAAGCAGTAAAATCCGAAAATTACACCTGCTATATACCTTTCAATCATTTAGTCATTTTGCTGCTATATGAATACATTTCTCTAATTGCTCCAGTAGCATAATTATTTCGCATTTTTAAACCTATTAGGTCTGAATAAATATTTTTAATTTTTTTATGAAATAGCTAAAGGCAAAAACTGTTAAATGATAAATATATTCGTTTTTATATATATTTTTGCTTACTTATGCATATTTATTAGAAATAGCATTGATCTTACAGCTGACAGTTTTAACTCATAGTTCCTTAATGCCAGGGTTAATCTATATAATTTGTACACACCCGGTGAGTTAAAAGTTCTTCTTTGAAGCCGACGTGTTTTGTCAGTGGCCAATGTTTTATTTCTAATTTTCAGAATGTGAACTGCATTTTATCAAAATAACCATGATAACTTAACAAATGGATCGCGATCAGTGACGTCCTATGAGGAAGTGATTGTGCCGCGTACCGCTTGGAACCCGCCGATTTATCCTACTTAAATTATTTAGAAAGCGAAATAGAATTGGCTATGGAAAAGCTAAATGTTGTATATGCTGAGCGATGAGTGAGAAATTAGGAAAATGCGATAAGATACAGATCTTAAATGAGACTTTAACCAATCTGTATGTCATCCTTCAATATTTTTGGACAATATTAATGGATCAACAATTCAAGAATTTATTTTTAGATATTTGATGAAAAACTAACCTAAGCCGGATAAAAATAAACTGAATCCAAAATTATAATAACTAGGAGGATTTAAGAGTTTAGCAAAAAGCAAATGTATTTATTAAAACATTTAAAAATTTTCGCATTTTAGTGTTTCATAAAAAAAGATTAAAAATATTTCTACAGACAAGATATTATTTGCTCTAATAGATTTAAAAATAGTTATGCAACTGGAGCAGTTAGAGAAATTTATTCATATATTTAGCTGCAAAATGGCTAAATAATTAAAAAGTATATGGCCGGTATATAATTTTCGGATTTACCACTTTTACATCGTTTGTTTCGCCTTACAATCTTTTCAGCAATTTCCATTTAATTTTGAATGACATTTTTGATATAGCTGTCAATATCTTCGTCGACTTCCTTCCCCCATATTGTTTCAGAATTGTAATGTCACCCCCGCATCTATAAATAAGTTTATTCTGATGACGCCCTTCTAAAAATATATTTCTGTATAGGGTCTTGGATCTGACAATTTTAGATAAGCGGCAATTTAAAATGGGCCAAATTTATATTGGCCAACCGGTTTCTTTCTACATTTAGTTACTAGGTAATTCACACATAAGCACAATCCTTACGATATTTATCTTAAAAGAACGCTCTGCTCATGTTTTGTTACGTACGCATGACAAAGACAATACCTTAGATAGGACCTAGGGCGATCGCGTCTCCCCATTAAATACACTGGGCCATATACATCACTATTTGATCTCAGGAAAAGGGTCGATTTAATATGCTTGGAAATATCGATGTTTTATCCAGCGTTCATATGTTCTTGTTAAGGTAGGGTGGGGTAGCTTCGGACGCATTTTTTTAAATAGGCATGTGTTTGAAATCAATTCATTAAAAAAAACATCAGCAGAATCGCATTTTTATTAAAATTTGCAACAGTTTTGTCGCAAAATCGCATCGTTTGTTTTATTTTGTTCTACTTCATATAGTAGAGTGCTACTTATAACTTATCTTGACTTCTGTGGGCACCTCGGGGTTACAAGCTGAAATTTTCACAGAATGAAGGCTTTATTATATTAATTCAAAATCCGAAGGTAATAAAAAATCATAACGGGCAAAAGGGCAGTATACCTAAAAAATCGAGATTATTATATGAACGTGTAGGATATTAAATTATGAATGTTTTCATATATAATTCATTTACATTTTTGTACGAATTATATTTTTTATCATTGCTTGAAATATGCAGATTACATTGGCCCTTACGGAAAAATAAATCAAAAAATTGAAATATCTCGCTTCGAACCTGGGCAAATCTGATTGAAATATACTCATTTTTGTATTCACCTCGCATTCTCTCCGAAATGAAGGCTCAAATGAAAAATTTTTATTCTTGCAAAAAGTTTGCATTAAGTATTTGGAATACATAGGTGCATGAATACATTTTTTTTCTCTCATATGGTAATGGAAAAATAGAATTAAATATAAAAAAGTAATTTTCTTCAAGCAGCGACCGGCCGATCTCTCGCTTCCCGAGCACTCTAGTATCTCACTTTTCTTCATAGCTTCCTCTCTCTCGCGCCTATTATACAATACAATAAGTGCTTTTACACCATTACGGGTTAGAATACTAATAATAATAATAGCTATTATTAATTGAATAAAGTCAATGAAGACATTTTCGATTATACTGAAATTTATTTTTCCGATACGTTGCTAGGTAATAAAGAAGTAGAAAATAAATCATATACTTAATGCAACTGCTATTAAAAAAAAGACTAGCTTTTATTCAGAATAGAAAAACTGAAAACGTAAAAAATCTTTATAATAACCAAATCTATTTATCTTCAGTGTCTGTATCTTATTAAGGAATATACACAATGACTTCAATATTGCCTTCCACTATTTTTTGTGCATGATCCTATGCAACCTATTTAATTCCTTCTACGTCTACAAAATTGCTTCCATACAATCTAATAAAATATTATTTGATTAAGTTTTATTATGTACCTATTTAATCTAATAATAATTTACCTTACTTTACATCCACATGCAATAAATACTTTTACATCCAAAGGAAATGCTGGTGTTGTTAAAATTGAGGATAATTTGGATATCACCTGCCTCCTCAAATTTCCATCCGCATTCTGTCACCTCTGGTAATAGGGGATTTGGTTCTAAAGAACTGAAGCACACCTTAGTTTGATAATGTGCCCTCATACTGCGGATTTTTAAACTATTTTTTGTAGGGGCTAGTTTTTTCAATTAGCGATGAATAGGCCAATAGTGTCCTGAAAATGTTAATAGACGAAATGTTTGGATTTGTTGAAAATAATTTTATGATAAATTTCTCTGTTATTGAACATGCCATCTGAAAATTCCTGGACCCAATACCGTCTAAATAATCGGAATAATTTAGATACATTTTCCAACATTTTATTTTTCCTAATCCTGAAAACTGGCTGGTTGTATGACAACCCGTTAGAGCATGAAATGCAGGTAATTTTTTTACAAGTTTTTCTTTTAGGTTGATGTCATGAACGGCCACATATCGCACCGAATTTCCTCTTCCTCATTTTACCCCAAATTCTCTAGAAATATGTATATTTTTAATATGTACCAGAAGTACAAGTACATCAGTGTCATTGGAGTCCACGATGCATGTCAAATAATACATACAATGTTTAGCAGAGAGTATAATGCAACAAAATCCTAGTATCAGCTTCTTCGTGACTATAGAGGATAGTAATTTGTTGTCAATTGGTTCGCAATTTGCTTTCTTATCAAAAATATTGGTAAATCCCCCACTATAGTTGCGAACTTGAAATTCTTTTTATAAGAGTGCTCGTTCAGATAAAAGGTTCGTTAACTGTTTTTTTTAACTAAAAACAGAGTGGATAAATAAACTCCACTGTTTTGGATGTAAAAAGGTAACTTATTATTAGATTAAACGGTACATAATAAAACCTAATTAAATAAATTTTTATTAGATTGTATGAAAGCAAAGCTTGTACACGTAGAAGAAACTAAACAGCGTGCATAGGATCATGCACAAAAAATACTGGAAGGCAATATTGAAGTCATTGTGTATATTCCTTAATAAGATAGACACTGAAGATAAATAGATTTGGTTGGTTGATTGGTATAAGTGGTGCTTTGACATCGTGTGCGATAAAATCGGCTAAAGTGTAGTTTAAACAAAGTACAAAAATTTGATTTTTGGTGACCGTAATTATCAAGATATAATTAACACAGTGAACAAATAAAATATTTAAAAAATCATATACATTTTGTGTAAATTGGACATTTGTAATCCAATAAATATAATATCAAGGTGCAAAAAAAGACAAAAATTCAATTTAGGAATTTGGTTCTGATAAGCTGTTTAAAATTTTTTACTACAAAACATATATGGTAAATAAAAATGGATGGCAATGAACTTGAAGAATGTCCTCATTGTAAACAAACAATATCTGATAATGATCAATGGTATCCTTGTGATTTATGTATAATTAAGGTACACAAAAACTGCGCAAAATTATCTTCATCTGAGGTAAAATGCATGCCATTGCAGAAGAGAATGTTGCTATTCTTATGCAATGGCTGTAAGTGTTTTATGACGCAAATGCCTACATTTTTTAAGGAATTTGAAAAAATGCGAGCTGAGCTAAACGATTTAAAAAGTGAGATAAGTTCTTTAAACACAGAAATTAAATCAAAATCATTACTACCAGAGCATACCAAGCCCTATGCGGATATTTTAAAAGGCAGAGCTGCTACAGTTGAAGAAACTAATTTAAATGTAAATTTTCCAACATTAATTATAAAACCGAAACAAAAACAAAACTCTGAAAAATCAAAAAAAGACATACAAAGTAAAATAAATCCAACGGACCTCAAAATAGGAATAAAAAAGTTTAGAGCTACTGACCAAGGAAACATAATTGTAAAATGTGAAACTAAACAAGAGATTGAAACATTAAAAAAAGCTGCCGAAAATTGTTTACAGGATAAATATACAATGGAAGAACCCAAAAAACAACTTCCTAAAATAAAAATAATTGGCTATTTAGGAAATAGTACTATTGAAGAACTCAAGTGCAGTATAGGCCAGCAAAACAAATGGATTACAAATGATGACAAATACAATATTGTTCATATTTACAAATGGAAAAATAAAAATGCATCTACAATATATATGGAGTGCTCTCCGTCGCTATATCATAAAATAATGAAATTTGGAAAGCTCTATGTGGAATGGGAACGTTACCCTGCATATGAAGTTATAGATGTAACAAGATGTTATAATTGCCAAGAATATTACCACACAAGTAAAAACTGTACAAAAGCAAAAGTATGTGAATATTGTGCTGAAGAACATGGTGAAAAAAATTGTGAAAAAAGACAAAAAAAGTGTAAAAGTTGTGAACAGGCAAATTTTAGGTATCAAAAAAACTACAATACTGAACACACAGCATCTGATTCGGAATGCCCGTCTAAAAATTATCACTTGAGAGTCCTAAAAAGTAAGATTGATTATGGGTTTTGATGGTTCTTTTACAACACGAGCAAGTTTTGAATGACATTAATATGAACGCTGTTCAATGTAGTATTAGTGACCCAGACTTTGTAAAAACAAATGTTAGATATGATAAAAACAGTTTAAATGTCATCCATTTGAATATAAGAGGTATAAAGACAAATTTTGATAATTTTTTGGTTTTTTTGCAGACTTACGAACTAAATAGATGTGATATAATAATTTTAAGTGAATGTCACAATCAACTATCTCAAGAAAACTTTAATATTCCTGATTTTTCCTTGTTTTATAACAAAGGCGACTATAATTCGTTTGATGGTTTGATGGTATATGCTAAGTCGTGCTTAAATACACAAATTAAAAATACAAAACTAAATTCTGGAATAACCTTAACAAGTATACATTTTAAGTATGTAGGTTTAGATTTTAAAATTATTGCGACTTACAGATCACCAGCCAGTAACACTTCTGATTTTCTTGATGAAATAGAGAACATGTTTCAAGTACAAACTGTACATGATTTTACTATGTTTATAGGCGACATTAATATAAATATTTTAGGTAGAGATGATCGAAATGTAAATAGGTATTTGACTGTTTTATCATCACACGGATTTACCCCGGCAATTCAGGGAGTAACACGTCCCGAAAGTAATGCATGTCTTGATCATATATTTCTAAAAAGTAAACATAAATCAAACCTTATTAATTTAAGTTCATTTATAATAAACAGCGATTTAACAGATCATCTTCCAATCATGATAAATATTTGCAAGGCTCAATCACCTCACGAAGTTGTAAACGAAAGACAACGGCTTACCAAGACTGACTTTATAAGGCTGCAGAGTTTGGCAGAGTCTCGGGACTGGAATAGTGTGCTTTCCTTAAGTGACCCAGAAGAAGCCATAAATTACATCATAGGTCAAATACATGAAATCTTGGAAATGTCCAAAGTAACATATTATGATAAAAAATAAAAAAAATAAAACCCTGGATAACCTTGGGAATAATAACTTCCATAAAAAAGCGAGATAAAATGAAAAAACAAATTACAAAAAATCCATCGCAGCAAAGTGTAAATGAATATAAGCAATATAGAAATAACCTAAATAAGATAATTAAAAATACAAAAAATAAATATTATGAAAATTTAATAAACGAAAATACTGGGGATATCCGAAAACTTTATAAAATTATCTCGGAAGCAACAAACGAAACTAAAAATAAAACTAAAACATTATCACTGCTTTTAAACGAAAATAAAACACTTCTTACTGATCCTAGAGATATTTCAAATTATTGCAATAATTATTTTGTCAATATAGGAGAAAAAATGTCACAGAGAATTCCAAAATTATCTGGATATCGCGTATTGGAGAATCAGCCGAGTTCATCTATGTTCTTAAGACCAGTAGATGCCAATGAAATTGTGAAACATATCAATAGTCTACCAAACAATTGTGCACCTGGAATTGATTCCCTAAAAGCTAGATTACTAAAAGTGATAAATAATTACTTGAAGGAACCTTTAGCTCACGTAATCAACCTTATTTTTAAAACATCAAAAATTCCAGTGCTTTTTAAGACATCTATTGTCACTCCGATACATAAAGGAGGGGACATAATGAACGTTGAAAACTACAGGCCAATAAGTGTAATAAGTAATATAGGTAAAATTTTCGAAAAATGTCTTAAATTCCGTTTAATAGAATTTCTAAACCTTAATGAAATTATGGCAAAAAATCAATATGCTTTTGCCGAGGGTCTTGGTACTGAGGAGGCCATGTACAGTCTTGCGAATGAAGTTAGTTGTGCTTTTGATGAGAAAGATAAATGTATTGGCGTGTTCTTGGATCTTGCGAGGGCATTTGACACTGTGTCCCATGAAGTGCTGATAAATGTGCTGGAGGCATATGGAGTACGGGGTACAGTGTTGGATGTCTTCCGACATTATTTGGAAGGACGTATACAGTATGTCAGAATAGGAGAAACGCGCAGCGATGCAAAATGCATATCTATGGGTATTCCACAGGGAACTGTATTGGGGCCTATCCTCTTTAACATATACACAAACGAACTGAATAAGATGGATATTGGGGGTAAAATGATAGCTTATGCGGATGACACAGTTTTAATATTTAGAGGCTCAACATGGCAAGAGGCAAAGGATAAAATGATCTCTGGTTTTTTAAGAGTAAAAGCACACTTAGATAAAATTAAATTATCTCTTAATATGAAAAAAACACATTTTTTGACCTTTTCCATAACAAATGCTAATCACCCTGACTTTGATAGGATACTGATAAACCCTGATATGGAGCCAATAAAACAGGTCTCCTGTACTAAGTACCTGGGTATAATGATTGATCAAAATCTAAAATGGAACCAACATATAATATACTTATGTAAAAAGATCAGATGTTTACTTCATAAATTTTATTTACTCAGAGAATTTTTAAATAGAAAGTTATTAGTAATGATTTACAAAGCTTTGGTTGAACAACTACTAAGATACGGGCTGGTGATCTGGGGTGGCGGTTATGATAGTAGTATGGAACAATTGACTATTATTCAGAATTGTATTGTGAAAATAATGTTTAAATTACCAAGATTGTATGCGACCAACCAACTTTATACATGTGATATATGTAGTTTAAGGACACTTTATGTTATATCAACTTGTAAATTTTTACATAAAAACCCAAATCTTAAGCAATATGTTTCCAATAAGTACCATACAAGGGCAAATGCAAACCAATTGTTGAATATACCCTCTTTTAGAAAAGATGTAAATCACAGATTTGTTAACTATTTGGGTATAAAATTCTATAACTTATTACCCTTGGAAATTAGAATGATACAGAAACTTACAACATTTGTGAAACAGTGTAAGATTTACGTAGCATTTAATCTTCATTTATTTATGAACATTTTTTAGAAGGGAACGAATTTTTATATTTTATAGCTTTGTACAACAAAAAAAAACCGACATAACACTATCTAGATTCTGTATAAAAACTGTTCTGTATTATTATAAAAGCTTGCTTTTGCACATACAGGTTCTTACCTAGGTGCATTCTTAACTAATTTATTTTGTAATAATTTTCTTGTTTTTGTAATTTGTATAAATTGCTATTGTATTGTTACTCTTATTGATTAAATAAATATTGAAATATTGAAATATTATAAAGATTTTTTACGTTTTCAGTTTTTCTATTCTGAATAGCTAGTCTTTTTTTTTAATAGCAGTTGCATTAAGTATATGATTTGTTTTCTACTTCTTTATTACCTAGCAACGTATAGGAAAAACAAATTTCAGTATAATCGAAAATGTCTTCATTGACTTTATTCAATTAATAATAGCTATTATTATTATTATTAGTATCCTAACCCGTAATGGCGAAAAAGCACTTATTGTATTGTATAATAGGCGCGAGAGAGAGGAAGCTATGGAGAAAAGTGAGATACTAGAGTGCTCGGGAAGCGAGAGATCGGCCGGTCGCTGCTTGAAGAAAATTACTTTTTTACATTTAATTCTATTTTTCCATTACCATTCGAGAAAAAAAATGTATTCATGCACCTATGTATTCTAAATACTTAAGGCAAACTTTTTGCAAGAATACAAATTTTTGATTTGAGCCTTCATTTCGGAGAGAATGCGAGGTGAATACAAAAATGAATATATTTCAATCAGATTTTGCCCAGGTTCGAAGCGAGATATTTCAATTTTTTGAATTATTTTTCCGTAAGGGCCAATGTAATCTGCATATTTCAAGCAAGGATAAAAAATATAATTCGTACAAAAATGTAGATGAATTATATATGAAAACATTCATAATTTAATATCCTACACGTCCATATAATAATCTCGATTTTAGGTATACTGCCCTTTTGCCCGTTATGATTTTTTATTACCTTCGGATTTTGAATTAATATAATAAAGCCTTCAGTCTGTGAAAATCTCAGCTTGTATCCCCGAGGTGCCCACAGAACTCATTTTATAGAAGGCTTTTACTGCGTTGGACACTCTACTAATACTGATACGCAAACCAACTCTTGATGGGGAAATTCGGGGCACATGCTAAAATGCTGATACTAAGATGAGGGCAGTGAATAAAGAACCATGCATATTTATTAACATATTATTAATCAAATCAAGCATGCTATTGAATATTTTATGAACAAAAAATATATTACTTTCAAAATTGCTGCCGTTTTGGATGCTCCTCTTAAATCTGTAGATTTTAATGATTTATTTTATTGATCTTTCCTGGAAATATCCTTAAAACTCGGAAAGTGCAAGTAACTTCTATATTTGCTCATTAAATTCGTCAAATATTGTCGCATATTATTTCCACTAGGCCAATGTAGTAAACAGTTGGTTTATTGATTGAAGACAATTTTCACAATCCATTGTGTGATCATTCAATATCGTCATTGTCCGGTTCACTGTTCATTTCCATCTCTAAATCAGAGGACAAAACACTTTCTTTTTCAGTTAAATGCGCTGACAATTTTACGTCTGATTTGGAAGAATTGTCGAAAACAGTTTTTTAATTTAATCTTTTTCTTTTTTCATGGCTTGCTTTTTCTCATACAGTTTGATTCAGGCATTATTTAGCACCCTGCATAATTTACATATCGAGACATTTACTGCAAGTATTCAGCTAATGAACGCCATTTAATACTTGAAATGTCCAGTAGTGTATTTGGTGTTTTTAGGCCTTTGTTCCCAAATTACATATTTCTGAAAAAATAACTAGTTTACTGGAAAAATTAATTGTCCCAAGCAGAGAGGACTCGACCAATTTAAGTCCACCACTGACTGCGAGCATTCAGAAGCATAGAATAGTCGTACCATCAAAACTGAACCAAATCACTAATGTCTATTGGTTTCATAAGCTGTCGTAATTATATGAAAAATAAATAGTTTTTACCTGACAAAAAGTCGTGATCAAATCTTATATTTTCTCGTCATTAGTAGAGGATATCACTAAAAGATAATGTATATTATCTGTTAATAAAAAATAGATCCATAATCAATATGTTATAGAAATAAGGTATATGTTGACTATTTAACTAAATATTCAAGCTACTTCTAAGTAAGCGTCTAGCTTCCATTTTGAATTTAAATTCGGCTAAAAAATACTTTTTTCTTCAAACGTCAGTCAATCCGTCATTACTCGACTGTGTAGGCGGCAGTGAAGTTTCGTTTTTCCTCCGCCGGAGCTTTACTTTTCACTTTTCGGCCGGCGGAGGTAAAAGTGTTATCATAGCAACGTAGATACAATACAAACAAACATCAAAATAAGCGTCAACAACTCAAGAGTTATTAAACTAAAATTTGTATTTATCACTCATTGTGTGACTGCATTTTTAAAAATTACTAACTTAGGAACAAATTGGTTATTATTTAACCGAACTTACTCAATAACTGCTTATCAATACGGAATTAAAACGCAATCGAAGACGCAATTTTAAAAATATAATTATTGTTGACAGTGTCCACTGACAGCTTTATGTTACATTACTATAGCAACAACCTGGGCCTATTCACCGACACCGCACCGGTCTAAGCCGCCTTGCTAACCCACTCATCTTTAATAATAATAATTATTACTATTAAAAAGAGACTTTTTGCATTAATTTGTCGACATTTGAAGAAAAAACAGCATATTTTATTTGGAGGAAAAGTTAGTTTTCATGGCTTGCTCTCTATTACCAGCCTCACTCCGTTCGGCTGTTAAACACGAGCGCGCCATGAAAAGTATTACTTTTCCTCCATATAAAATAATATACTATAGCTAACTGTTATAATATGCTACCTGACAGAGAGGCGGGAGATACGGAACTAGAGAACCAGTAGGGCAATGGGAGCCTGAGGGGGGTAGGAGGAGAAATAAAAGAGGCACATTTGTCCCTCCTCCCTCCTAGGGTTATTAGTGTCCCGAATTTCCGGAATTGTCCCGATTCTGGGTGTCTTTTCTCGGCGTGCCGAAGGAAAACTGGAAAAAACTTTTCAGATGTTTTAGCTCATATCTACTGGCGGCAATGGTAAAATAATATTTCTGGTATTTCCGCTTTCCCCATATAATAAAATATTATTTTATAAATTCCTTTGTATCGCTTTTAAAGTTAAAAAATAGCACAATGCACACTGCTCCGTATATTTGCGGTTGCAGATAAATTTATTAATCTTCCCCTAAAATACTAATAATTCTGCTTCGGTTTTTATTTAGTCTACCAACACAGTGGCAGGTGAGCGGATTAAGTCTTAAATAAAATACTTTTAAAAATATTTAGTTAACGTTCAATTTTACAGAATACAACTAAATTTCTTAAGATGATCGATTTTAACATTTATTTTGAATGAAATGTGAAAATAGTATATAGCCGCAATTAATTTAATTAACATTTAATTTTAACGTTAAAAAATTTAAAATCTATCTATATATTCATTTTACAAATAAAAAAATAACCAACGCATTTCCTTAGTGTTTTATTTATAAGAGCAAAGTAAGAAAAATTAGTGTTTTTCCACTGTTTTACCCTTACAAATATACGCAGAAAAAGTATTTTTAAAAATATTCGAATTGCTGTCTTAGTCCGGACTATTTGACTTTTTTTAAACTTTCGTTTTCTTCACATTAGCCCAGATAAACCCACACGGTTTATCTGGGACATTAGATAAAATATTGATTAGATGATATTGATAAATAATACCTCGAGTTTTTGATCAAATTTGTCGGCATTCTGTAGTACATAAACCAGCGTTTGCGTCCTTTTAGATAAGCATCCTGGTAGAAGCTGTGACGTATATTTATTGTATGTATTATTATTTTTTTTCTACGAGCGTGCGCAAAGTGGCTACTTTGCGCACGCGACTCAGTGCGCGAAGTAGTACCTTCCCGCAGGCTATGCGGGAAAGCAACAATACTTATAATTGTCAGATTGACAGATTTTAAACAAATCTAGGTGTAAAACGAAGTATCCCAATGACAGATAATTTTCTTTTATTTAAATACGGGTCATTATTATTCTGTGCTTGTTTGGACCGCGCTCGTAGAAAAAATATTGTTCCTAACACTTGCGCAAAGCGACTTTTCCGCACTCGACTGATTGACCGAACTCCGCTTCACGTCGTTCGGTCACATCAGTCGCGGGCGGAAATGTATCACTTTGCGCACTTGTTAGGAAAATAACTATATAGGCGTTGGTTAGAATCTCAGTTTACATAACATTATCATTTATAACATGATTTCAACAATAATATTATTCAAGTGAAACATTTGAGAATCGGTATTGTTAGGTAATGATATTTCTTTACTTGTTATTTTTTCTTGAAATTGGAAAGTTTCTTCCACATTAAATACCGTCTCAACCATGTTTCCGTAATTGGCAGTAGATGAGTAATTTTGCTATCTTCATTTTGCCGCTTAAAGATTCTTCAACATAACCCTTAGCAACGCTGACGAACTTCCACCCCCCGTGCTTTTATATTATAATTAAAATGTCTCCTCCCTGGTCTGCTGACTACGTAGCAGAAAAACGTCTAAAAGCAATGTCCAGTATATTACTCAGACTGCGGCAACTTCAAAAATATTGCTATATTTGAAGGAATTTTTTCAAATGTATTTAATCCAACAGGCTCAATAGAACACGTTTTATTTCGATTTGCTACAAAAAAAAATTATATGAGGTCCTTGTATCGCGAAATGCAGCGTATTTTCCGTATATTTCCATAACATCCAGCCCTTCCATATTTTCTTGTACGACAAAAGTGTCTGGCTTATTTGTCTTCGTGTGATTTTATTACCAAAATATCACCTTTGTCATCTATGTCATCTGTTGACATTTTTTACAGTTGGTCCCTATGACAAGCACCTGCCATTCCGAATACAGAACTATTTTCATGAGTAAATATTTACTATTTCACCCCTGGAAACTACTTTGAACTTCTTTGGGCTATATCCAACATAATTTATTTTAAAAAATTCCATTAGCTTCGGGTACTGCTTTATATTGAGGTTTTGCTCAATATTAACATGGAAAATTTATATCACAGGGATGATGGTTTAACTTCTCTTGGATTTAAGCGAGACGTACGCTGAAATATAGTCTCGTTTACATTTTAAACATTCTTTTCTCTACACCAGTGTGGAAATCTATGATAACATGATTTGTATACAGATTTAGACTTAACTGGAATGAGTTCTAATATTACTCTTTCTGCTGCAGTCTTATACATATTTCGGACCGTTTTCAGAACCACTTGAATCATTCCTTGTTTGCTATAAAGGCGCACTAATGCATTTTAAGCGAATTTTAAACTGGGAAATCATGGCTTAGACACCTATTTAATTGCGTTTATTTGCTGAAAACCTTGAAACGGACATAGCAACCGAAACAACTAAACAAAATGATTGCTATTATGAAAGAACATATCAAGAAACGTTAAATTTAGAGAGGTCACCTACCAGAATAATATTATAATTAAATTAATGCATTAACTAATAGTAAATAAAACGATCGTGTAAAAAATAATGTATGGGACACATGTAAAAAGAAATTTTTGCATTTACGTGTTGTCAAACTCGACCTGCGATCTCGTTTGATAATTTTCACATCGCGTGCAAAAAAGTTGGACATTTTGCACTGGTGTAACATAAATACCTATTATCTGATACCGGCAAATAAATCTACCGGGATTTATTCGGATTACTGTCCTGGGAGACAAAGCGATTATTTTAATAACGTCGACCATTGCTTATGTATTATTGATTGTCTATAATCATCAGTCATCCACAAACTCACATTAAACCTAACCAGAGACCACTAGACCCCACAATTTTCATGCTCGTACATCGATTATTAAAAAAACTTGTTTGCGGGACAGAAACATAAATAATGTGCCAACGCGGCGGGTGCAATTACTGTCTCTACATATTTTTTAATAAAATGGCTCTACGTAAATACCATAAATATATTTCATTTAAGCGACTATTAAATCAGCATAGCCCGCAAAAAAATAAATTATAGACTTTAAAATTGTCAACTACAGTGCTATAGAGCTTCCCAACGGAAAAACTGTTCAACCATTATATACATAGGCAGCTTAGCCTACATGTTGTAATTTAACATGCAGGATGCGTAAAGTCATTTTGATCCAAATTAGCGTTATATTGAATATTAATTTAATAATAATTAGTCTAATTACGTACCACATGCATCTCTGACAAATATATAAAATGTGGCAAGTTCAACATGCAATTTAATTACACGTAATTAAGCTGATAGTTTCAACATATTTTATTTATTATACTATATTTTACAAGTTAACCTTCATATGCCTAGCAACAAAAGTTTCTCACGCAAGCAAAAAACTACATGCGAAATATATTTATATGTATTTATTCTTCTTCTTCAGCCTACATTACTAGTCATATTAAACTATTGTTTCTACATCTTACTCTTTTGCGGCCATTCTACACCTCCTTTGAGTCTTTGTTCTTTTTAAGGGTGTAGCTTACCCGCGGTTTCCAAAATGTCAATATTGCGATCCTCCTCTTAGAGGAGCATCCTGCCACATGCGGCACATATTTTCAATACAAAGCAGTCACATATTCAAATCATTTGTTTTTATATTCTCAGTGGCCTCACCAAGGGAAGACTTGGGTGGGTACGTGGACCCCCCCTAATATGTAGAGTGCCCACACAGGTGCCCACCCATAAAAGCATGCAGCATAGAGCTACAAACACAATTTGTCGTTGTCTATCAATATCTACAGCTAAAACTTTTATTCATACTTTCAAATTAATTTGTATATAAAAATTGTTTTTATTACAGAAATTATTACAAATTAGTGCTACCATGGGCGACATCCTCATTGCAGCAGACACACTTTCAGTTATATTGCCGTCTATTGCCTGTTTTGCCGTTAATATTTATTTTATAATTATTAATAATTTCATAAATGTATTAATAATTATTAACACTTTAGAAGGGAACTATTAATAATTTACACATTTTTATTTAAAAACAAAATAACTATATACTTACTATAATTACATAATCAGAATTTTAAATTGAATCTCTTATATATTATATGCCTATACAGGGTGTTACAGAATGTTGTGAGGAAACCTAAAGAACAGCTTCTACATCTAAAAATATGAAAAAAAGTTCATATAAACATGGGTCCGGAAATCCTCCGTTTTCATGATACGGGGTGTTTAAAATTTTCCGGCTTCAATAGTTTATTTTACATTTATCGAAAACCCCTTGAGATATTGATATGTTTTGATACACGCAAATGTATCATTAAAGGTCACATTTACATGTACAAAATTGTTTTCTAAAGCACTTACATCAAAATAAATTATTTTATTATTAAGCAGTACAATAATAAGCCATCGGGCTTATTGTTGTACTGGTTAATAAAATAATTTTTATTTTGAAAACGGTGTATCAGAAGGAAAAAGTCCAAGAGGCCCTTTTTCAGTAAAATTAATGTGGCTTTAAGGAAGCCATATTAATTTTTGTAAAAACCAGTGGCGCACAGTTTTTTCGCTAAATATAGGGACTTGCCGGCACGAACGCCACTAAAGTAAGTGATTTAGAAAACAATTTTGTACATGTAAATGGAGAGAGTTAAAGATTTATTATTGAAAATCTAAATTAAAAAAGTGAACAAAATATACGATATCGGCATAAATATTAAATAAGCTGAACTCTCTACCTAGGGTTGTGTAACTAAACGCGAACCGAAGGATACTAATTTTTATTTTTACCTTAAGACCGAAAATAAGCTTGCTTGGCGACGTACTCGCCGGCGTTTCCCAGCAAAAAAATAATGACCATCGAGCGTAGTTCTTGAAATATAACAGCTGGCTTGAATTGTAAAGAATCCCAGGAAGGAAACCTTAATAAAAATAAAAAGGACCAAAGAGAATTGGGCCCGATATTATGGTAAAAACCCATAGCTGGTTTATGGGGGCACTAAGTAGAAAACTCTGCGATAACAAAATATGGTCAACTATCTAATAAAAGTAAATTCGAAATGCTTAAATAAAAGCTTGATAAATAATACATATAAACTGCCGTTCATAACTTTCGAACATTATAAATTCGTGGTCAGATTTTAATAATCAATATCTTAACTAATAATTGATGGAACTAAATGCGGTTTTCGAAATAATAAAGCTCAATGCTTTAAAAATCAGCTGATTTGTACTAAATACCTAAAAAGATCCATATTCAAATTATTCAGGGTTATTCGCAATTGCCTCACGAAATTCAAAATATTCACATCTCTCCCAAATATGCAGAAGTAATTTTTTATCGGTTTGATGATAGGACAGTAATCATCGGCTCCATACCTCGGGACGTTTTCGAGATTTTTCATTTATCAGTAGCGTTTAAAAAATTGCATAAATATCTTGAAAATCGGTATATTGGAAAGTTTGCCTTAATTCGAAGCTTCTTTTCTTTTAATATTTTAATATTTGAATAACATCAGAGCCATCTCATATTAAAGTAAACGATTTTTTTCTGAAAATTAGGCTATTATAATGTACAGGGTGTCCCAAATTCAATCAAGCCTCATCATTGGGATCTCGGAAACTAGAAGAGATACGAGGTCGGTTAAATGGAGGCAAATTTGCGCCGTTTGATGCTGATCAAAATGCTACATTACAAGTTTAACACTTCCGAATATTTTTGGAAAAAAATCGAGTATTCGCGATTTAAATTTTATTTTTTTATGACTCTATTTGAATAGATATAACAAAATAAATTTCACATTTTCATTGCTACTTTTTCTGTTCTTCAAGATGGTGTTATCAGCCGACGTTTCGTCTTTGAGCTGCCATCATCAACTTTGTTTTTTAAAATACGGCCCTGGATTTTTATTACGGATTTTAAGAGCTCCTAAGGTCCCAAAACCAATGATATATCGTACTTATGTGAAAAATTCGTATTAGTGACATATTCCATAAGAATTCATATGTTAGAGAGAGACAGAAAATACATTTTTTACTGTCAGTTTACTTTTACGTTGTTAATGCGTAAAAAAGGTTTTTGTTTTTAATCCTATTAAAAATCTATTTTCTGTCTCTCTCTAACACATGAATTCTTATGGAAAATATCACTAATATGAACTTTTCGAATAAGTGCGATACATCATTGGTTTTGGGACCTTAGGAGCTCTTAAGATCCGTAATAAAAAATCCAGGGCCGTATTTAAAAAAAACAAAGTTGATGATGGCTGCTCGAAGACGAAACGTCGACTTTAAAATCTGATAACACCATCTTAAAGAACAGAAAAAGTAGCAATGAAAATGTGAAATTTATTTTGTTTTATCTATTCAAATAGAGTCATAAAAAATAAAAATTAAATCGCGAATATTCGTTTTTTTTTTTCAAAAATCTTCGGCAGTATTAGGAAATTTTAAACTTGTAAGGTGGCATTTTGATCAGCATCAAACTGCGCAACTTTGCCTCCTTTTAACCGACTTCGTATATATTCTAGTTTCCGAGATCCCAATGATGAGGCTCGAATTTAGCACACCCTGTACAGGGTGGCTGGAATTCGTGTCTATGTATGGGGAACTCGAAAACCGTAAGAGATACAGTGTCGGTCAAATTAAGGCAAAATTGCGCATTTAAGTGCCTAACAATATACCGTTTAGAAAGTTTTAAAATTTCGAGTATTTCCGGAGATATCCGGAAAAAACCGAAATATTGAAAATTCGTTATATTTTTTTCCTGGGTTTATTTAAAAATGGATTTCAAATTGAATTCCACTTTTGCATTGCCACTTTTTCCGCTCTATCTAATGATGGTATCCCGTTTGAAATCTGACGTTTCGTCTTCAAGGGATCATCATCAACTTTTCTTTCTTAAATAGGAACTTTAATTTTTTTTATCGTTTTTCAGATGGTATTGGTGTTATTAATATGACTATGTATTTTTATTTTTTTTTTTTATTTTTTTTATTTTTTTTTTATTTTTATTATTATTTTTTTAATTATATATTTTGCTTTGGCGTAATTTTAAATAATTTAAAGTATGCACTTTTGAAATTTTCATATTCTATAAAAATATTTTACTTTCTTTTTTGTATTAAGTGGAAAATTGGAGCGTATTAAAAATAAAAAAATAGTAAAATTATTTCTTACGAGAATATGGCCATGAACTATCACTCAAACAAGTTGCTTACTGCAAAGATAAAATATTTTCAACTTTTAACCAATTAAAAAATTTATTTAATAGAGAACATCAACAATTTATAATCATACTACATGATACTATAGGTACTTTGATGGAAAAACATTTATTGGAATTTATGCTTATAAATCAAATGCACTAAGCAATTTGTTTGAGTAATAGTTCATGGCCATATTCTCGTAAAAACTAATTTTACTACATATTTTTAATTTTTAATACAGGCTACAATTTTCCACATAATACAAAAAACAAATAAAATATTTTTATAGGATATGAACATTTTAAAAGTATGAACCTTAAATTATTTAAAATCACACCAAAGCAAAATATACAAAATAAAAATAATAAAAAAATAATAAAAATTAAAAAAAAAGTTAAGAAACTAAAAACACATACTCATATTAATATCGCCAATACCATCTGAAAAACGATAAAAAAAAGTTCGTATTTAAGAAAATAAAGTTGATGATGATCCCTTGAAAACGAAACGTCGGATTTTAAACTGGATATCATCATTGGATAGAGCGGAAAAAGTGGCAATGCAAAAGTGCAATTAGATTTGAAATCCGATTTTAAATAAGGCCAGGAAAAAACAAAGCTATTTTTCGGATATCTCCGTAAATACTCGGAATTTTAAGACTTTCTAAATTTCATATTGTTGGGCATCTAAATGCGCAATTTTGCCTTAATTTGACCTACAATGTATCTCTTACGGTTTTCGAGTTCCCCATACATAGACACGAATTCGAGCCACCCTGTACACTATAAAAGCCTAATTTTGAGAAAAAAATCATTTACTCTAATATGAGGTGGCCCTGATGTTATTTAAATATTAAAAAAAAAACAAAAGAAGCTTCAAATTAAGGCAAACTTTCCAATATACCGATTTTCAAGATATTTAAGCAAATTTTTAAACGCTATCGATAAATGAAAAATCTCGAAAACGTCCCGAGGTATGGAGCCATTGGCTACTGTGCTATCATCAAACCGATAAAAAAATTACTTCTGCATATTTGGGAGAGATGTGAATATTTTGAATTTTGTGAGGCAATTGCGAATAACCCTGTATAATTTGAATATGGATCATTTTAGGTATTTAGTACAAGTCAGCTGATTTCGTAAAGGATTGGGGCTTTATTATTTCGAAAACCGTGTATGTATATTCTCAATTCTCTCAAGTAAGCTCATCGACCAGATCGACCTTTTCTCTACAGTTTGCGCTACTTTACCAGATGGGATACATGTCTCATATATTATATAACAAGACTATTTGTGGGAAATATGAGTTTATTTGGGAAAATAGTAAATGAAACATAAATTGATAATGCCCCACGTCGCGCCGCTTCGGTAACTGCGTCTTTACGTGCCTCTAGTCAGCACCAACGCTTCACCTAACCTTGCAACATTGTCTTAAGATGTACGTAAAGAGCAGGTTGCTAAAATATTGTTTAAGTTTTAATATTCAAGTTTATTTTCTTCGGAGAAATACTGAAAGGAAAATTTTGCGTCCAACTTTGTTCTTCGCAGGATAATAATTCTGGTTAATAGGTGTAGTATGTGAAAGGACTAAAGTCGAGAATATGAAAAATCATGATTATAATATTTTTGGTGCATTTCTTCTTTTTTTTTTGGAGGTAACAGTATACATTGAATAAAAATGATAACTTTTGGTAAGTACTACCTTACTGCTGGTATGCGCGCGGAATTTGATGTGATCCTGAAACTAACAACCAAGTCTAAAACGTTACCTACGTTTCATTGCTTTTACTGAAAACTGTTTTCTGTCATTGTTTTTTTTTAAATAGTAATGGTAAGAAAATACAAAAAAGGAGCAAAAAAAATACATCCCCTATAACTCTTATAAAAAAGAAAATCTGAAATGTTTGTAAAAAGAAATTAACTATAGAGGTATGCCGTTGCAAAATAAACAATAGGAAGGAGAATTCTGTCTCAGACCTTATGTATTTACCAAGCAGAAAGAAGTTAATCTTATAGATCACTTAAAAGTAATGGCAGCCCGGGGCTATCCTTTTAACTTACTAGATTTACATTTAGTGGTTAAAGCTTATCTCGACAAAAAGGCATGCAGGAGCTACGAAATAAAAACGATTTTCTAGAGCGAGACTGGGTTATTTCTTTATAAAATGTCACAAACATGTAATTCGTAACACGCTAGCAATAAACATATCTTCAAAGGGTACAGCGTTTACTGACAGAAAATTCTAGGCCAAACCGACGCATTTTAATTCGCAATTATAACGAGGAAAATCTTACGCTTGGGGCCAAAAAGTATATCTTTAAGCGTGAAACATAATATCCCGCTACAGGAGAATCGCTGCCCGTATATGTAGTCTGTAAGATCATGCACGTGTGGAATGCGTAGACTTAAGAAGATCAAGAATGTCGTAGATTCGAATAACAATACGTATAAAGAATAAAGAATTGCATAAAGAATTAATTAAAAAAGTATATGGTTATAAATACAACCAACCAAACACAGTTAAATGTTTGTTAAAGTTCCTACGGAAACATTGCTGATTACCTGAGATAACGCTGAGATTAAATACAGTAATATACAAGTAATAATAAAGGGATAAATATTACCTGTCCTTAATAAGCTACTATGTACAAATATATTCACCAATTGACGAGCAACATTCAATCGTCGAGCAGTTTATCTTCCAACACAGGGAAAGCCACTTAAAACACTTACTAAATCTCTCCTTAGCTTCTATATACAATGTACCTCAACTTCTTGCAAATAAGAATGAGTCAAGTTAGAGTAAATTGGGAATATGCAGTAAATTACTTCTGATGGTAGCGCAATGACATCGAATGTTTATTTTACCTTACAGAGTAAATTGCACTGGAAAACATCACACTGTATGAGTGTGTAAGAGAAAACTTCAATTTAAGAGGAGAGCATGACAGGGATGCTTTTGTAGGAATGCGATTTTAATACAAGCAACAAAATGGATTATAAAATACGCCATGCTAAAGCGCATAGGTAGGCTACATTCCGAGAAATGGAAACAGCACTTTATATTATAATAAAGCAGAGAGAATATTGGACGAGTGTCAAAAAACGCCTTTTACTATTCGGTTTTTAAGAGAGAGTGGCTGTAAACGAGTGAGTTCACTTACATGACCGAGTGCTACAGGGAACGCTTGCTATAACGGCTTACTTGTAAGAGAATTAGGGAATAAATTGTATGGCCGAGTGCGATGGGGAGCGCGGACTATCGCGACTTTCTTGGGAGAGAGGGGGAACAAGTCTACCATGGCTGAGTGCCACGAGGAGCGCGTCCTTTCGCGACTTACTTGGGAGATGGTCGGGGAACAAGTTATTCATGGCCAAGTGCCACGAGGAGCACGTACTATGGCGACTTACTTGGGAGAGAATTGGGGAACAAGTTATTTCAAGAAAGGGAGAACACGTCCTTTCTCCCTTGGCGCGTGAACTTCTGAAATATCCTTTCCGTAGAGGACAGATATTATAAATATAGAGAAATTATACAAAATCTTAACAACGACAGTTGTCTAATTTAAAATTATGAATTTTAACACAAACCTGGTCGAAATCTGCTGACTAGTTTTTATAAAATTCGATTATTATGATCGGCCGGATGCTTTTCTGCTTGTAGCTGAACCTAGTTTATATTTTGAAATAAGTCAATTGTACAGTTCGAAGCAGTTCTGCTTCTAGTTAAACTGATGATGAATAAACGTTGTGACGCTGACAGTGTAGCCGGCAGATTTTACAGGGTATTTTTTGGAATGCGATACACAGTGGCGTAGAATATTAACATAATACGAATTAAATCGCTATATTTGAAAATGTGTTCAACTGGTTTTTGAACACAGAGAGAACCAGATACAACAACTGAGTGGTTCGACGCCACTTGCTTTGAAGACTGGATTCTTTATGAGGTTGTCCCCTATTTAGAATTGCAAAACCTACATTATAACGGAAAAGGCCGTCAGAATTTTCTTTGAAGATCCTGCAAATGTAATGTATATCCACAAAATCCGGCAAAGCCGAACAAAAGGTAGCTACACATAGAAACTAACAGTTAGGAGTCAGGAGGCTCCATCACTAGTTTCTGACGTAATAGTAAACTTGTTAAGTACCATGCGCTTAGGCAAACACGATATAAAACAGATAAGCTGCAAACGACCCAAGTAGCTCCTGATAAGAGTAATTTCTGATGAATCTAGATCCACAACAATTGCCATATAGGCTATTAAAACAACACGGAGTAGAGAGGAAAGTAAAGGAAAGAAGAAAACTGCTGGGAACAGCACACAGCACTTGCAAGGTTTCTTAACATGAACACACTCCAAACCCAAACTAACCCAACAGCAACAATATCTAACCTTGGGTTTAAAGTGATCCCATGAAACCGCACCGCAGTCTCTATTTTCAACTTTCTTTCATAGCTTCTTAAAGAAAATATTATGGTTTTTGTCTCATTTAAATTAATGCTACTCCCATGAGACCAGTTATCAGCTCTTGACTGCGCCTCACGCGCAATCATTGGGAAATGGGTGCTGCTCATGCAGAGATTGTTCACACATCTCTGTCTGATCATGAGGGGCAAAGGATCAGCATGGAAGTCAACAGCAGCAAGCCCAAAAAGGTGGGAAGACAGAATAAAAGGATTTCTTCAGATGCAAAGCTTAACCAACTTAGGGCAGAACTATCTGAGGCAAGTTTTGACCATATTTTTAGTTACACAGATGCAAACAAATCATATAATGAATTTATCAACATCTACACTCGACTTATGGAGGTTGTATTTCCAAAAAACCTTTAAGCCAATCAAAAAAAAGTCGCACTTGTATAACACAGGGAATCAAAAAATCTTCAAATACTTAGAAAGTCTTATATGAGGAAATGAGAAAAGGTAAAGTACCACCTCAGCAGTACAAGATGTATGCGAACATATTTAAAAAGATTGTACAAAAGGCAAAGAAAATGCCCAAGCAAAAAATAATAGAAGAAAATGCAAACAGAGGTAAGACAATCTGGAATATGATAGGAAGTTTGACTAACATAAAGCAAAAAAAAATAATGCAATATCCTCCAATAACTGGGAGACAAAAACAGGACGGAATTGGAAATATTAAATGACATAAACGAGACATTTTTAAATATATGCCCAGATCTCAGTTCATACCAAGAAATGGCACTTTGCAAAGTAGAGACAATCAACAAGTCAATTTTCCTAAAGCCGACAAATATACAAGAAATGCATAAAACCATTCTAAGTCTAAAAAACAAAAAATCGGTAGGACACGATGAAGTACCCATTGCATTGCTTAAAAACACAGCAGAAATTATGGCCCCAATACTTACTACATGGTATATTCCCAGAAGCATTAAAAGTTGCACAGGTCAAACCAATGTACAAAAAAGGTGAAAAGGGAGATGTGAGCAACTACAGACCAATAGCTTTATTAAGCAACATTAGCAAGATCTTTGACAACACAATAAACAGCAGGATGGTGGAGTTTTTTGATAGGGAGAGCGTCCTTTGAAACTACCAAAATGGATTTCGGTCAAGAAAATCAACAACTCGAGCAATCTCTCAAACTCTGGACGAAGTACAAAAAATGTTAAATAGCAAGAGGTTGACTCTTGCTATGCTCCTTGATCTATCAAAAGCTTTTGATAGTGTCGAACGCAAACTGTTGCTGGCCAAGCTTGAGAGATCTGGTATCAGAGGAGTTGCCCTCAAACTTCTGGACAGCTGTATTCAAAACAGGAAGCAATCTGTAAAAAAGAGAGATGAGAATGGTAATGATCAGAAATCGGACCTAAGAACGGTAAAAAAGGGGTACCAGAGGGGTCAATCCTCGGACCGCTGCTCTATTTATTATATACACAAAGTGGCACACTGTACAGTTTGCAGATGACACCACTATTATCGCCAATACAAATGAAAATGAGGAAGAAACAGAGGAAGTTTATAATGCAATGCAAACTCTGGAGGAGTGGTTTGTAGCCAACAATCTAACACTTAATGTTAACAAGACCCAACTACTGGAATTTGGCTTCCAGCAAGTAGAAACAGGAAACACATTTGAGAGAGATGGAAGGCTGATTACTGCTGCCAGGTCAGCCTCCTTTCTGGGTGTGCATCTAGACTACAGGTTAGACTGGAGGGACCATATAGATGATCTTGCAAAAGCTACTGTCCGATATACCTATTTACTAACGGTGATAGCAGCCAACATTTCAGCACAGTCAGCTATAGAGGTTTATCATGCATATGTACATTCAAGAATAAGGTATGACTGGTACCTATATTTATGAATCTGTTACATTTATCAAAACAAATCCTGATCTTTTTACGGATTTAGCTAGGAATCATGAATATAACACAAGGCAGAAGGATGATCTCTTAGAAAACAAAACACACTTTTCCTATTTGCAGAAAAATGTCCATTTCTCAATAGTAAAGATAGTCAATAAGTTGCCCCTTACATTAAGATACAAACCCTTATTAACATTTAAAAAACTAAAACAGTTGCTTATTGCTAGGGCCTACTATTCGATCGAGGAATACTTCAGTGATGGGCTCTTGTGTGTGGAATAATGATCTCTGTGTATATATTTAATATTTTTATTTATATCTATCTTTTATTTTATTTTAATTTAATTATGTAAAAGTACGGGTGGGGTCTAATGCAACACTGTTTTACTATTGTTTCATTATTTCATTGTGCAATTTACTGCTCTTATTTGATTGTCAAATCGTACATAATTATTTTATTAGGCACTCTTTTATTTTTGTATGAATTTTATTGTATCTTAGGGTGTGCTGTACTTCATATGGTTGTATAGTTATTAGTTATTGTATTTTATTTAGAATGATGACATGTGCCGTAAGGTAAAGACATTTGTATGTTTGTCAGGAAACAAATAAATATTTTTTAAATTTAATTTGATTTGAATCCCATCATAGGCTTTAAATCTCAGGCTAATGGCAGTATCATCAGCAAACAGATTGAAGTCAACGGCATCATTATCTTCTAGAAGGTCGTTTACGTATACTAAAAACAGAAGGAGTCCCATAATTGGTCCCTGGAGAATCGCATTTTTTTACAAAACAGCTCATACTCGAACATACTGAGAACTATTGCTGAAAAAGCTTTCATAAGATGTAGGCTCTTAGCGTCAAGATTTTATAATTAAGACGAGCATAAGAAACGCAATAAAATGCCTTGCTCAGAATCTAAATTCAAATATCTCTAGTATCAATGTAACAAATTTAATTATATGTACTGGACTTAGTGCTATACCGTTTTCTAGATCCATGCTGAGCCTCAGTAAAAAGCAGCAATGCATTTCTCAAATATATCTGAAACCATCGAAAGTAGTGATACAGCTTGTCACATCACCCATATTCCCGATTTTCTTATAAATTGGCTAACTGGATAAGGATAATTTTTATTTATTTGACATTTAGTCAATCGATCTGACTCGATTAAGCTAATGATCCATGATTGATATGTGAAAAATCAATTTGCCTAAAACATCATATTACCGAATCTAATACACTTAAGGTATTGATTTTTTCATTGTAATACAACACCAAATACATATTACATTGCTGTTTTGTTGATCATTGTGATATACTTATTTGATATCTTTTTAGTCCAGATTATTTTGTTTGCTCAAGCAAAATTAAGTCGATAAAATTCAAACAGTTATATATAATAAATAAAGGTCTATTAACACTCCCGTAATATCCCAACTCAATTAAAATAACGAAGTTTAAAGCTAACAATTGCTGTACATTGAAATATGCTGATGATATAAAATTCGCATTTTATAATGATTAGTAAATCAGGGTATATTTGAAAATGAAGGCATCTGCCAATATTAGCATGAATAATGCACTGAAAACTGAAAAAAGAGCTTAAGGAAAGGGAGGTTCAGCCAAAAAGGGATAGAAAAAGAACACAAGACCCTGCCGATGATGCTTTGGAAGCAATAAATATTGAACAAATAACTAAGCTAAATAGTGAGATTGCTAACACAACGGCGATCAATACAAAACTGAAAGACAAAATTTCCATGCTTACTGAAGAGCATAATAATCTGAAAACTCTATTTAATGATCTTAATAAAATGAATAGGGATATGGTTGACACAATAAGAACGCTGGAAACCAATAATAAAATTAATCAGGAAGAAATTACAGCCCTACGCGACGAGTTAAACCAAAAAATGATCCAGAGCAGCGGTAATATTAAGGGAAGCCGGCCACCACAAATTGTCCTTATTGGTCATAGATCGGCAGTCCAGGGTTGTGCAAATCTTTTGAAGCACAATACGCAGCGTAGGTATGACATAAACTCGCAATATACTGAAACTTCCTTATTTAATGACAATGTGACTCAAGCGTTTTTGTATAGCAGAAATATGACTAGTCGTGACTATATAATATTTTTTGTTGGAACTGTAAATGTCAAGAATCAAGTCAATATATCAGCCGACGAATATAATAAACTCTTGTCATTGGCAGGGAAAACAAATCTAATAGTGGTTGGGCCACCATTTGCAAGTGATAAAAATCTTAATGGCTCTATTTTAGAAATGAATAATCAAATGTTTCAATTGTCTCGTAATAGTCCTCATAAAAATATATTTTTGACTTTTGACTTTTTTATGCACTCGTATGAAAGATCTTCAAATGGTGAACCATCTTACGCAGCGAAAAAATTATTAATAAAATTTATTTCCACCGAACTATTACTTTCACGTCAGTTCAATGATTTGGATAATTGCAGGAGCCCAACGGTTTCGAATAACCATAGTACTGAAAATGTGAATGATGTTTTTTTAGGATAAGGGATAAATTAACTGTAAATAATGTAAATATCTCACTCGATGGCCATTTGGATAGAAATGAGGTGCGAACTGGGGATAGTACTCTTCTAAAAATTCTCCATCTTAATATTCAATCTCTTAAAAAGAAAACTCATTTGTTAGAAACTTTTTTACTAAACTATGAACACGATATTGTGTGTATAAGCGAGCACTGGTTACAACCAGATGAGCTGACCTGTATCCATGTGGGCGGTTTCGTACATGTATCAGGTTTTGGCAGGTCAGACCGCAGGCATGGTGGTGTTGCCATATTTGCTAAAACTACAATAAATACTTATCCATTGCCCTTTGATGTGGTGGCTATGTCTGATGAGATCCATTTTGAGGTTGCGGGAGTTCTGTATGATACCATTCAGATTATAACTGTCTACAGATCACCTATGGGCGATTTAAACACATTTTTAAACAAACTGACAGAGTTATTGGATGTTTTGCAATTAAATTCGGGAGTTGTAATTACTGGGGACTTTAATGTGCATTTTCAGGCTGGCACTGTGGAATCATTGGCTTTGTGTAATCTTTTGGAGTCCTACGGACTATCCAGGGTGGTTTTTCAGCCTACTAGGAAAAATGCATGCATTGATAATGTTTTTACAAATATTAATGGAAAATTTGCTTATAAAATCGTAGACACATGCTTATCGGATCACTTAGCGGTTTCATTCAGTTGTAGATTGTTTGTTCAGCCTCATACTGCGTGTAAGGTTAGGGTAGCTTATAGGCCTATCACGGATCTGGGGCTATCATGTTTACACCGGATAGTTGGCCTTATGGACTGGTCATTCGTTAATGATGAATCAATTACTCCTGATGCAATGTTTAAAATGTTTATTGATATTATGGTGGATGCTTGTGAAATAGCATTCCCTGAAAAAACGAAAATGACCAGTACAAACAAATTTAATAAAACGTATAAAATCCACTGGTTTTCAGATGAAGTAAAACAAATGAGGGAAACATTGAAGTTTTTAACTAGGCTAAGCTACTCTACACCATTCCTAGTGCCGCCGGATTTTCTAAGGTCATTCCGTGTAAGTTATAATAATTTTATCCAAGAAAGTAAAAGGCGAGCCAACGACAGACATATAATCAATTCAAAAAATAAAAATAAAGCCGCCTGGGATATAATAAAAAATAATAATCCGGTAAAAGATAATACCAGTACTGACTGCTTGAACGCAAACGACTTTAATAACTTCTTCTCTGACATTGCCGGAAATTTGAAGAGGAATCTTCCTGTTTCGAACGTTGATCCCTTGAGTTACTTACATTCAATAAATATTAATACCAACGAAAGTTTCAGTTTCGATGAAGTTAATAGCCAATATTAAAAACAGTCCCAGTAAGGACTGTTTCGGTTTTAATATAAAGATAATAAAGACAGTACAAAACATCATAATCTATCCATTGACTAAAATAATAAATAAATGTATAGGGGATGGTATCTTTCCGGATTGAATTAAGGTGGCACGGGTTGTACCTGTATTTAAAAAGGGAGCTTGTGATGATGTTACCAACTACAGGCCAATATCGATAGTTCCTGTATTCGGTAAATTATTTGAAAGTACATTAAAAAAACAGATTTGTTCCTGTTTAGAGACTCGGCGCCTCTTCAACCCCTCCCAGTTTGGGTTTCGTTCAGGCATGTCTACCACACTAGCAATAGGCCATCTTGTAACTTACATACAGGCGTGTTTTGAGGATAAACTCTACTCACGGGCCTCATTTTTCGATTTGACAAAGGCTTTTGATTGTGTTTCTCATGATTTGCTGATACAGAAACTTCGTAAATATAATTTTGATACTAACAGTATTAAGCTAATAACATCATACTTATCAAACCGTTTACAGTACGTGACTTATGGCGGATCAACATCGGGAAGAAAATATATTGCAATGGGTGTGCCTCAAGGGTCTGTCCTTGGTCCAATTCTGTTTCTCCTCTATATAAACGACATTCCTTTATGTTCTGTTCATAATAACATTAATTTTGTCCTATTTGCTGATGACACTACAGCAGTCACAAAAGCTAATAATTTGATTGATCTTGACCAGCAGACTACAGCGATACAGTCTGATATCAACGATTGGTTTTTGTCTAATGAACTCAGTGTCAATGAGGCAAAAACTCAAATGATCGACTTCTCATTACGACCCATTAACACCAAAACTAGTCCTGTAAAATTCCTTGGCGTTTATCTTGACTCTGGACTAACATGGGAAAAACATATTGACCATCTGGAAAATGTTCTCAGTAGAAAAATATTTATTCTGCGCAATCTTATCAAAATTGTATCACAGGGTGTCCTACTTAACGCCTACTATGGCCATTTTCACTCCCATCTTTCATATGCCATACTGTGTTGGGGTCATTCATCATATGCCTCCAGAATCTTTGCGGCTCAAAGGCGCTGTGTGCGGGTCATGGCTGGTCTAAGATACCGAGACTGCTGTAGGGCCTCTTTCATCTCTTTTGGTATCCTTACACTGCCCTCAGTTTATATATTGGGCTGTCTCATGTATGTAAGAGACAATGCCGATAACTACACCTACAATGGGGACTATCATGATTACAATACCAGGGCCAGAGATTGCCTTAGTTTGGCTTATACAAGGACTGCCAGAGCTAGGGATGGCCGAAACCACCACGGTGTAAAATTTTTCAATCTATTACCCGTTACAATAAAAAGTTTAAACCGAAATTCATTTAAATTAAAACTGAAAAAATATTTACAAAGAAAAGCCTTTTATAGCACTGAAGAATTCCTTCAAAATAATTTTGCTGATCTGGTATAATTTTTTGAAGAGTATGTTGCCTAGCTTGGCCTGGGTATTAGGAGATATAGACTATAATAAATTGTAATTCTTCAATGTTTTTTTTTGTCACATGTGTAGTGTTTTGCGATGTATTTGTGTACTGTAATTTGTGTTTTTTTTATATGAATTTAACCTGTGACTTATTATATATAATCTGAATGTTGTCTGTATTGACTGTATTATTTGCATTTTTCTAAACTGTAAGTGACTTGTGAAAATGCTTAAGGCATGAACAATCATCAATAAAGATTATTATTATTATTATTATTAGTAGTGATACGAATCCGAAAATTGGATTAATTCGGAAATTGATAACCAATAAACACATTGAATAATTATTTAAATGCATTTAATTTTAACTTTTATCCGTGGCGATCGACGGACCTATGCGTGCATGCTACAGTTTTGATATCGAGGGGGGCTTTTTGGGCAGCTAATTATAACTACTATGCATTATGCCTTAGGACAAAGGTTCTAAAATAGTTAGGCACATGGTTAGCCCCGAGAGGGCATGGTTTCAGCGTGGCCGCTTGACCTCACCATATTAAGGTAGTTGAGATGTATATTTTAGCTCGAGTTTTAGTCGTTAGGATCGTTAGGATTAGCATAGTTCGGAAGAACTTACTTCTTAAATCGGATTTTAGTCGTCAAGTGACGCGAAACGCGACAAAGCGAAAACCAACACTCACCCAAAAGCGTATTTCATAATTCTTTAAATTGAAATAAAATCAAAAGAGCACCCGAGATCAGCGACACATAAGTCGTGAAGACTGAGCACCACAACCGATAAACAGGATATACCTCAATATTGTTAACTTCACGCATTTGTAACGTCAAAGAGCTTCGGCCCTGTTATTTTCAAGGTCCTCAACGTGGAGCTTGAAGTACTCCAGTGCACTCCAGTTTAGGATAGTTCGTTATAACGTTGTGGAGTAAAAACCAATAGTAATGATTTGTGTAAACAATATAATATAATCAATAGATCAACCGAGTTAATTTGAGTAAAGAGCAATTTAGATAATTGATCAAACTGAAGAGCATCAATGGATATAAGAACGTTAGACTACCTATCATATGATAAGGTATGAAGTGGACCAGGCCAGATACTCTCCTCAAATGTGCTGGGACTTAGAGATGGTAAAGTTGACAAGAAATATTTATAAGTCCTATCAAAAAGCCTATCCACTAAGATATCACATCTAGCCCGTAAAGTTCCCTGGTGAAACAATACGCTGACAAACCAACCTGCGAAAGATGGTCAGGCGAGCGTACATGCTAGTGGCTTAGGAAAAGCAGGAGGTATCCTGAAATTCGTACTTAAAAAGGGAGTCCAACGCAGTGAAATGGATAACAGGCAGGAATAACGTAAATATCTAGAGTCTCGATCAGATTCCGCAAGGCTAATGAATGAAGCTGCGAAACCAGGAAGAAGATACTGTCGCTCAAAAAGAACTATCGTTCCGGAACCATAAGAAGGCACTATTGAAAGTAGAGACCTCTCCAGATCATATGCTGGGTCACAGGCTGATCTCCGACCTGTTAACGGACAAAGAGATGCACTGGCCAATTGACCAGATCAAGCCCTACAGGTATATTGACGTCGTACATCAGAAGAATGTAGCTTTAATCTACT
The DNA here is from genome assembly GCA_016904865.1 of Pissodes strobi. Lineage (NCBI taxonomy): Eukaryota > Metazoa > Arthropoda > Insecta > Coleoptera > Curculionidae > Pissodes > Pissodes strobi. Next base: position 167,725 of record MU182055.1, read on the forward strand.
TTCCGATAGCTTGAAGGGTGGCCCTTATTTACAACACTGCTGCCAGATCCTTTAGACCGATCAGCCTGACGGTCTTCTTGACAAAGACTTTGGACAAAGATCGGATAGATACCGTGTTGAGGGAAACCTCTAACGATGTACTTTTCATAGGAACCAATATACTTAGCGAAGTTGAAGGTTAAAGCTGACATGATGGGTAAGAAACATGCTAGACGAGATATGCTTGGGCTGGGTAAAGAGCGGCTGCTCACAAGGTGGCTTTTTATCCCCCCGCTTTTGATAATCACGTCGAAGTGCGTGGAGTATTTCACGCGCATGCATCCGGGGATGATGAACTTGTTCTCATTAGAAGCTGGTCTGCTCACGTGGTGCGTGAAGGATTGCAGATAGCATGAAATATCAGTGATTCTATGGCATAAATGGGCAGAGTGATTGGCGGACAAGGGATCGAAAATTACGAATACCAACTCGCTCTGCACAGCAGCGGGGTCAGGCCAGGAGAAGGAAATCAATGTGCATGAGAAATGCTGTAGGTTTGAAGAATAAATGAATGGTGGTATGCGAGAATGTAGAGAGTGACGGGGCATGAACTTTATTTATCGGCCATCCCGGTGCTTCTGGCCAAATGCCACCTAAAGATCAACAAAATGTTTAGCCTAAGCCTCAAGCAAAAATAGCTTGGGAGACTGATAGGATGTCCCTATAACTCGCTTGTGTGGGACCCTGCCATCTCAATAATGGTGAAGGCAGGGGTATACCCGACTGATCAGGGAAATTCTGAGGTTCTGCCACTTGGAAAATATGCCATGGTGATCCTAGTGCAGATTTACATTATTCTAATGATTACGTACAGCGGGAAAATTAACAAAAAATCAAGGGGAAACAATAAAAATTTAGTTGAATAGGCCAGAACCCTCAAAATTAGCACGACTGCTGTTTAAGAGAAGAAAGTCACTAAGCGGACTAACCGTGGTCCTCACGGGGTTTCTCAGACTTAAAAGGCTTATTCCCTTCATAGGGATTGTTCAATAACCTACCTGTTGGGGACATATAATTATATAAATAATCATATTTCCATTTCCACTATTCCACTTTCAGGTGGAATCCAAAACTTAAAGACGCCTCAGATATAATATGTTTAGAAAGTGCAATAGCAAAAATTTGATACAAATTCTGGGCTTCATTGAAGAATAAGGAAGGTACCAAGAGCAGGATGAAGCTTGGCCAAAAACCATTCCGAACTAAGACTGGTTCTCTGTGAACAATTTTGAGGCGAAAAATGAAGAGCAATTGTTGAAATCGATAATGGTGTTCGATGTAGTGTTTTTCTCAATAATTTTATTACTTTGCACAGTGTTCAAAACGTTTATTAAAGAAAAGAAGGAGATAAATATAATATCCAGAAAGAAACATAATCGCAAGTTATGGTACGATAATTGATCTGCATAAATCCTATGGTGGTTAGGCATATTTATAGTTTAAATCATGGATTTCGTTTCATCATGTTAAAATTTCCTACAGGTGGCCAGAAGAAAATTGTTCTATAAAATGCTCAGAAAAGTTTATTACCAATATTTCTGCCTTAATAAAACATGAATCCAGGCAATTACTACAATGGCATTTCCTGAACTCGCCCGCATATCATTGTTAACCAGATAATTTATACGTACAGACCTCTGTATGTGATATTTCCTTCGTTAGATTTTGCTTATAGACATTGATAAACTGCCTAAGGTCAGTTAAATTGCTTTTTGTTTATCATGATGTAACTAACCCAAACTAATCTCCCAGTAAATTTGGCCTGTATTTCCTTTACCGGAAAATGAAGGGTGTTTCAGTAATTCGAGTCAACATGGTATAGTTTGCACAAGATATGTCCAATCAACTATCGACACAGTTTGCTAGCGGCTATGTTAGCATAAGTACATTTTTATTGCTTGATATTATCCTCTTAGTGGCTAATAAATGTTCAGTTATTTAAGATTATTTTAAAATACTATTTTAAGTTTAATCAAATTACTGTTCCCTGTTCAATAGCTATTAGAATAAAAATGTATTAATTAGTTTTTTAAAGAAACAAAACGCATGTGGATTGTGTTAGTTACCAGCTTGGCAGCTCAACCCAAAATATATTTTGATTCTCTTGCGTACGTATATCTACAAAATTATCTTTTATTATATCATCATAATCTGATGACCTAAATGATATCCTAATAAAAGTAAACCAGATTCGTAAAGAAAGAAAATTACTACTAGATTTGTATACAATAATATTTTTAGTTCAAGACATCATAACAATAATACGTATTGTGAGAAAGTACTATACTAGTTATTTCCCAGCCGTTTCAACGTAAGATTCTGAGAAACACTTAAGAAATCCAGGAAAACACTTTTTAGTTGGCAGCCTTTTTCGTCGTGAAAAATCTATTCGTAGAGAGCGAAAACTGAAAGCCACATTATTTTAAACGAGTTTTTATATATAAGACGTCAGCCGGAAGAGAAAAAGTTTTTCATGAATTAAATTATTGTTAAAAAATTATTTGTGAAAAGATATCTACAGAATTGCCAATATATATAATATTTTTAAACAATCCTTTATATTCGACGGATGGTCTATGGTTTTTAGGGCTAGGATTTTGTACGATGATGAGTTTTCTAACTGATATCAAAATCCTTATTGATCGCCAATATATCACACATCGACCTGACCTATGGTAATTAAATGTAAAACAATAAATTAGCCATTCAACATTGTAAGGAAGTAAGAACATCTTAAGATTTATTTGTGCTCCAATTTCGTTTAACTAGAAATAGTTACTTAAAGACTGATTTTCATTTTACCTGTTTTGTACTACACTACAAACTGAGTACATACAGATGACAGAAACAGACTTTCGGTATTCGTGCACGGTTATAGGTGATTTTCACATACGAGCCGTGCTATGTAACGATAGTCCTCTGACTGTCGCAAATCGGTTTAAATGCGACTGGTACCTGCATAAGCGCAACACGGTCGTAGCACAGTCCTTTATGCGTGTAAATGCAAATATGGGCTTCAGGGCGTTTCATACAGAACATGCAGTTTTTTGATGTACGCTAAAAACGATACGGTAGATGCACTGTCGGTGCACGATCGACATGTGAAAATCAACCTTTAATGAATGCATTTGACATCGCAGGCGGGACAATTGTGCGCCCATTAACATATCAAATCAACTTGACAGCTCGACGTCCGTAGCGAAGGCACACATCTTCCTTTGCTTATCTTTATTATGTTCTTTGGATTCAACACGCAGCTTCCGAAGTGCACCTCACTTACCCTAGCGATCGTTGGACAGTCGCCATGCATCGCTTGTATGCGGATCTTCTACGATCAGCAGCAAGTGTAAATATCTGTTCAATCGACAGTGGACTCTCTGGCCTTCTCATTCTTTAGGACAGTAACGGCCGTACTGTGGGACACACCTAGTATAGCCTCAGGTTCCATTTGAAAACGATCGACTTACTCGTTGCTCTGGGCATTCGACATCCATACGAGGCTGACCTTATTATGCCCGGCCAAGGCCCCAAGGTGTCTCTATGCACAGACACCATTGCAGAATGAACTTTGTCAGACCTAAGGGTCGACAGAGCAGCTCTGCCCGAGCAAATGTAAATGTCCTTCCCTCTGAAGGATCGGAGCAGGTTCTTGGATCTACATCTGAAGATCACATACTTTTTGGCACAGAACAGCGTTGCATAAAGGGTTTGTTTTGTCCCTTTGGTATCTCCATATACCACGCTCCGTACTGAACTAATCTGTGTACAAGATGATTCAATGAGCCGGACGTAGACGTGGATCACAATCTAACCCTGTCCCTATCGGGCACGTAAATTTGAGAGGCTACTGGCTGACCAGTTTTCTTATCATTAACCGTTTCGGGCAATCTTCAGTCGATCTTCTCCAGAATTTAGTCTGTTCCATTTACCTACTATTATTGTCCCTTAGGTGTAGACTTCAAGGCCTCATTTTCCAGGGATAAGTCGAAAGGTAGCAAAATAGTCAGTCTCTCAAGAGTCCTGCCGTCTTAATAGCACCTATAATCCCCTTCAAATTTTAGAATTATTAGCATTCCTTTCCGTTCAGAAAAGAAAAATAAAAACAATAAAACAATTATGACAGATCCATCATTAGAAGGATTTCTGAACCTAGCAAACTGTTTTATTCTACAATGAATTTATTTAGCACAACTAAGTGAGAAGAAATTATTTTATTCTGAATATAACTGAGTTCAATGATTTTACAAGTGAAGCTCCAAGCACTTCAAAGACACTACACCAAGAGACAGATGAAGAATTTCTAAAAGGGGAAACGATTCATACGGTATCAAATAAAACTCAGACTTCTTCAGTGTTTGACATTATTGTAATGAATAAATTGCGAAATTAGGAAATATTAAAAAATCTTTCATAAATATGGATAAAAATAATCCCAGCAAATCTTAATCAACATAAATCCCAGCAAACCTTAATCAACATACGAGCAAATAATATATACCATATTATGACAACTGTAATAAACCGATCAAAAATAGTTAAGCAATGGTGATTTTCGCTATGAAGAAATTTTTCTACAAAAAGATGTAGTATAGCTATTAATACGTATCTCGTTTGCGTTCAAGAAAATGTTGTTTGTAAACATAATAAAATTGTACCCAATCAAATAAATATCATTATCACCAAATTGTAGATTTTATTTTCGTAACTTTGGTTTTATTTATGTGTTGCTAAGCGCCGTTTGCGACATTGTGGATATTCGGTCATCGACAATATGAATATACGTCATTTAACGGTAGAGAAAGCAAATCAAGCCATGCAGTGTTGATCGGTATAATGTCTGCCAAAGTGTAATTTCCCGGCTTAATAACCGATTCAATGAGACTGGATCTGTCATGGACAGGCATAGGGAGGATAGACCATGACGACAAATTAAGGAAGACCGAAGATTAGTGAGAACAGCTAGAATGGATCCTACAAGAAACTGCACGTTGCTCAGGCAGGACCTTTTTGCTGCAACCAGAATTCGTATTACCCCTCGAACGGTTTAGATCGATTAAATGGACCAGGTTCACACTGCTTTAGGCCTATAAGACGCCCTTCATTGACTGCAGTTCATAGAGCTCAACATTTGGTTTGGTGTAATGAAAGTGCCAACTGGAACAATGCGTGGGTACAATGATGAAAGCTGCTTTCGTCTTCGTGCTGGCAGATGTACAGCTCATGGCTGGAGACCATGAAAGGCAAGGATTAATGATCGACATGTTCAAGAAGTGTATTAATTTGGAGGTGGATGTGTACTGATCTGGGGTGGAACTTTCTACGGAGGTCGAACGGTGTTGTACGTTTGTGAAGGTGCCATGGCAGGGGAAATTTATGGCCACCACATCATTTAAAACATTGTGAATGATTATCGTTGAAACTTGTAGCCCAATTTCAGATTTCTGGATGATAACGCTCGTCCGCACAGAGCCAATGTAGTACAACAACACCAGCTAGCATTCAATGAATTAATCATTTGCCATTGCCCCCTCTTTCCTCATTTAAATTGCATCGAACATGTTTGGGACAGACTCGGAAAGGCGCTAATTGTTCATCAACTTCCTATTCAGATTGTAAGGTCACTAAGGCAAGTTCTACCACATTTGTGGGATACCTTGCGTCATAATGATTTGGATCATTTAATTTTAGGTAGTCCTCGCCGAGTTGAAATAGCAATAGCCAATAGAGGTGGAATTACACTTTACTATTATATATTTTTTGCTTTTTGGTAATTATCTGTTTTGTTACATTATTAAAGAAAAGTTGCTTGTTAATTTTGATTTAAAAAAAATCAGTTAAACAAAGTATGTGTTTAATTTGAAGGAGATGGGAGTATATGTACGTTATAAATTTTTTTTCGAACACTAGTTTTTTCTCAAAGATTTCACAATAACACATGAATTGCACCTCTGTCAGCATGAAGACAAAAGCGGCTTTGATCATTGAACATCACAGTACTCCACGCATAATTCCAGTTGGCTCTTACATTAAATCAAAGCAAAAGTCTCTATATGGACTGCGGCCAATGGTGAACGTCTTATAGGCCTATAACAATGTAGACCTTCTTTATTTAATTGGGTAATATGGTTGCATCAAAAAGGTGCTGGCTTAGCAACGTGCAGTTTCTTGTAGGATCCATCCTAGCACCTCTCACTAATCTGCGGTCTTCCCTAGCATTTGTTGATCTTGGTCTACCCTTCCTATGCCTGTCCATGACAGTTCCAGTCTCATTACATCGGTTATTAAGCCGGGAAAATACATTTTGAAAGACATTAAACCGATCAACCTGTTCGTTCTGTCGCGCAGCTCCAAGAAGCAACCCAACGGCTTGATTTCATTGGTGCACCGTTAAATGTCATTTATTCATACTGTCGATGACAGAATAACCACAATATCGCAAACTGCGCTTAGAAACACACAAGCAGAACTAAGCTTTTCAAAAATAAAATCTACAGTTTTGAGAATAATACTTTTTATCCGTTTGGGTATAATTTTGTTATGTTTACAAACAACATTTTCTTGAACGCAAACGACATAGGTATCATAGAAATACTACTTTTTTATCTAGAAAAATTTCTTCACAACGAAAATACCATATCCTAAGCTTTTTTAGTACAGTTTATATTTCATTGAAGAGCAAATAGTATATTATTTTATATGGAGGAAAAGTGATACTTTTCATGGCG
>MU182055.1:174498-218614 GCA_016904865.1 Pissodes strobi
TAATGCAAAAACGTCTCTTTTTAATAGTAATAATATCTAATTATTATTAAAGATAAATGGGTGTCGGTGAATATAATGTAACATAAAGCTGTCAGTGGACACTGTCAACAATAATTATTTTTTAACATTCTCCGATTGCGGTTTAGTTCCGTATTGATAAGCAGTTATTGAGTAAGTTCGATTAAATAATAACCAATTTGTTCCTAAATTAGTGATTTTTAGAAATGCAGCCACAAATTGAGTGATAAATACAAAATGTAGTTTAATAAATCTTGAGTTTTTGACGCTTATTTTGTTGTCTGTTTGTATTGTATCTATGTTGCTATGACAACACTTTTACCTCCGCCGGCGGAAAAGTGAAAAGTAAAGCTCCGGCGGAGGAAAAATGAAACTTCACGGCCGCCTACACAGTCGAGTAATGACGGATTTACTGACGTTTGAAGAAAATAATTATTTTTTTAAGATTGCGTCTCCGATTGCGTTTTAATTCCGTATTGATAAGCAGTTATTGAATAAGTTCGATTAAATAATAACCGATTTGTTCCTAAATTAGTGATTTTTAGAAATGCAGTCACAAATTGAGTGATAAATACAAATTGTAGTTTAATAAATCTTGAGTTGTTTGACGCTTATTTTGTTGTCTGTTTGTATTGTATCTATATTGCTATGACAACACTTTTACCTCCGCCGGCGGAAAAGTGAAAAGTAAAACTCCGGCGGAGGAAAAACGAAACTTCACGGCCGCCTACACAGTCGAGTAATGACGGATTTACTGACGTTTGAAGAAAATAAATATTTAATTTATAAGGTGTTTATATTAAGTTATTTATGTTTGTTTATTACACCTAAAAGCATTGAAATTAATTAATAAATTCGCTTAGGTACCTAAATCAATGAGCTTTTGTAGCGTAATTAGAGGTTTCAAAAGCACGGCACCCTTATTCCGTCGTATAGGGGGATATGTGTAAATATGCAAAAGGGTAATTAATCTTCATGCAGGGAATGAAAATGGTTTCGTATCAAATGAGTTATTATTGTCAGTAAAAACATACGCTGATAATCACGATAATATGACAGCAGATTCGTTTGAGAAATGGCTTAGCGAACAACTTTGACCTAACAATCCTCAAAATTCGGTGATCGCTGGGAATGTTTACTATTATTCACCAATTTTAAATAAACTATCGAATACTCGTACCATGAAAGAGGATATTCTAAAATCCCTAAAAAAATCCTTTTACTAAAGATTATAAAATCACATACTCTAAAAACGAATACGTTATCGAAAAACTTACGATTCCGTCTTTCTACTACATTTTTATTATAATCGCATAGATTTAGATTAAACTAAAAGATCGTTTAAGACAACTTAATCAGTCGCCAATATCTAGTGGAGCTAAACTCGATATCAAATAATAAGCAATGCCGCCATGGAAATATCGTAAGCCATGTTATGCAAATAGAATTTCAATACTCCATTTTGCCCCCCGTAGCTTCTGTTATTATTCAACAGGATGTAACTTTAGTTTTGTTGATTTTTATTAGACAGTTACGAGTCCACATATATTGTGTAATTTTAACACCAAGTGCGTATAAGATTTTCAAAATAAACATTTTTACAAATTTTGCAATGTGCGTGTAGATAGAATTATAACATTTCCGTTTGCGTTTCATGTATTGTGAGGATCCATTAATATCTCATTTGTCAGCATGTCCCAATAAGAGAATTTTTTGGCGAAGAATTTTCAAATCATTTGTATAGGGCAATAGAAAACACTAGCAAGCCAAATTATCAACAGCCTAAAATGAAACACAAAACATTTTGTGAATCAAAGCAAGGTGAACAGTCATAATTGGCATTGCAATCTAGTGTATTCAACTGTTCAGTTTCTAACTCAGAACTCCATGAGTTTGACAAAGACACATATAATTTGTTTTTGCAACAGCGCCGACACGAGTTTAGCTCCATCTGCGATCACCTTAAGTGATGCTAAATAAGAGAGCTATACGGGAATGCATTAAGTAAAAGAGATGGCACGGCCTCTTCGTGGTTTATCTCTGCTACAAGTTTAAAATTATATTTTAATAACTTATAGGTATTTATTAAATTGCATGTGTCATAATTGGAGGTAGCGATGGAGTTATTATATTGTGATAAATATGTAAGATTTAAATCGCAGGTAAACAACAATATAGAAGAATAGCTACTGAGAGGTTGTCATATTATCCACATATACTTTTCGAAAATTGCTGCTTATTACAAATGTCACAGAAATGTTATCTCAAAAGAGGTTAAGAATCAATTATTTGATTACTGCTGAAGCAGTGTGCAGGGATGTCTCCAACAGAGATTCGTGTTCTTCTAAAAATCAGATTATTGTTTCATTTTTGCCCCGATTCAGTGGCGTAACTAAAAATTTTTGGCCCGAACGCAAAATACATAAGGAGGCCCCCCTTCTGTCACAAATACTAAATAAAAATAAGACAATTATTTTTTTTATATATTTTACATATAACTTAACAAAATATTTCTTTTCTTCTAAGAAAAACTATAAAATAACTTCAAATTTAAACGAAGTAGCAGTTATTAACGAAATTGAAAATTGTAATGGAATCTCCTGAGTTTAAAACAAAACTCGACATAAACTTATTAAATCATAAATTATTTTTTTTCTCGCTTTACCCATTGCAAATTCATTAATAATATCTTTAAGGTCTGATTTGTTGACAGCTTTAGTTTCGACGAAAATTAAAGATAAATATTTTAATAGCTCTTGCCCTATTTCATTTATTAAATAGTTTTTAATTAGTTTCAATTTATTAAAAGATCTCTCAGCTGACACAGATGTAATCGGCATGGCAAAAGATATAATAGTGCCATCACAAATCTGACCGTAAATTTTCTCACATCAATGTTATGCTGCTCGAAGAAGCTCAAATATGTGCCACTAAACCATCAAAATCCCAAAAAAGATTCCATAACATCGATTTGTTGAGCTTCTGATTTATCATTTCTTCCTCATAACCTCGCACATAATTATGCTCCGTTGGTCACATTTATACAAATATCCTGGGTAATACCAAGGAGTAGTGAGAAAAATGGCGCCGAATTGATTTCAGATATAAGATAGTTTTCAAGTTTCTGTCCTAAAGGGAGAATGAGTTCAATTTGTATTTTTGGACTAAGGTATTTTGTTGCACCTTAAATAAAAACTAATGTATACTTAAAGATAATAAAAAAAAACTTTTGGCATTTTTATGGCTTTCTTCATGACATGATCGTATTTGGTTGCACTGTAGATAAAAGATTTCTGCTGAAACATGTTTTCTCAACTCCTTCACGGTGTCCTCTAAAAGCAAGTGGACTTTTAGCTGATGGCATGAGTGTAATCGAATAAACGTTGCAAAACCATCCATCAAAAATGAGCCTGTTTTTAGTGGCCTTGTCTATGATATTGTTTTTCTGTCATAAACGGCACATGCTTCGACGTGGTGTTTTGAACTATTGTTTACATTTATTCTGTATGAAGTTCCTTTCCAGTCTCGCACACCGGCACCGGATCGCCATTGATTTTCTTGCAACGATAACAATCAACAAGGTTCACAATAGGCAGCATCTAAAATCTTTGAATACTGAAGCCAAAATCGTGGAACTGGACAATATGAACTTAGGGAATAATGCAGTTTTGACGAAAATCTCCTGTACTGCTGCTGTGGATCCTTAGGAAAAGGCCTCACAAACTTAAAGAACCCTTGTCAATTATTATTCTTGTTGGTTCATCTATGTTGCGGTTTGGAACCTTCGGCAAAATGCACTAGAACGGAGTTTTATCCACAATACCGAAACAGAATTATTACACTCTTCAGAGTGAACAGATGAACGAACTAAAACTCCGTTTTAGTGCGTTCATCTGTTAATGATTTATTATATCACTGGTCTGAAGATATTTCATCTTCACCCAAGGTTGTAGTTTTAGCACACACAAAAGTTAGTTCGTCTGTGCTGGTGTCTGTGGTTTTAGCCACCTGAAGTTCGTTTTTTCCTCATTCTATTTTTATTTAGGCCGCTTTGATATTTTTTTATTGCGGTTACTCGTTTTTAAAACGTACAAAGGATTAGCGGTTCAAAATATGAAAATATAGGATGGTGGTAAGGTAACACTTTTTGGGGTAATTTGGGTGTCGAAAAGCAAAATTCCCGTGAAGTCACAATAAAAGCCGCTGGTGTTCGCTGCGAGTTAAAAATTGGGACCGGGCATATACGTATATACGTATATGGGACCGGGACTAATCCTAATCGGCGAAGTCCGACTGTTGTCGCGAGTTAAATACTCGAACCAGTAGAATATATTTTAAAAAAGGTTTTATTTCGTACTTCTTAACCTACTTGTTACATTGGTGACTAAAGACTACCTATTATTATTCAGAAAACCTTCCATGTAATAATTAATGTTTATAAAATATACCAATATGCTTATTCTACGATTATGCTGAATGTGTATTAATAGTATTGGTTTATGCATATAACTCTTCCTCCCTTAAGATTCTTCAACGTCCTCGTTGATGATGTCCTGTAGAGTCTTCAGAGGAATCGATTTATGTTTCTTTTGCCATAAATATATAACTAGCATAAAAATTAATACAGATATAAGGGATAATGAAAAGGTACAAATTACATGAGTTTTTTCTGAAACAAAGTCCTTAAATACTACGGGTTCCCTAAGGTCTTCCTGGATTTTTTCAGGATATTCTAAGTGCTTTAGTTGCAAATTCAGAGAAAGATTTGAGTCTAATACAGATTTCTGAACTTTAGTGCTTTTAATGCTTATACCATTTGATTGTAAAGTATATTTATATTGATTAATAATTATATCACATTGGCTCCGAATATATGAACACCCTGTTAAATTTTGTTTAATAAACTGAAAACAATTTTCAAAAATAGTTTCAGGGTTTTTTGTGCAAAATAAAAGGGCCTTATGATAGGTTAATATATGAACCTGATAATTGTTACTTATTCTTGCAATAGTACAATCTGTCAATAAGTTACAGCCATTAATTATAGGATTAATACATATCCATTTCGTATTAATTTCTGAACACTTTGTATACCATAAATTATTGCAATAGTACTTGCTAGGGCTAATTAATATCGTATTATTAGATGTAGGAATGGGATATATCATTTGTAAATTACATGGTTTTGCTTCAAAAATGGGGATCTTAATTACTAGAATTGCCATGTCATCCGATAAAATTAGTCCGGTTTTGCAAATTAGCGTGAGTTCTGTTATGTGCTTTATAGGCCATAATAAATTTTTTGGATATTGATGTTCCAAATATTTCCAAATTTCTTTTATTTCCTGTGTGTTTAAAATCTCAAGATCTAGGCTTTCTAAATGAGCAAATGTTAGAGTCCGCAAAAGTGTTTCTAAATAAAAGTGTATATTTCTTATTTGCGAGAGCTGATTTTGCATTTCCGCTAGAAGCATAATAGTGTCGTTTAAAATGTCTACATTGGCTTTAAGTTTCTTTGAATTTTCATTTATAATGTTTACATTTTCTTGAAATCGAGCAGTTACCTGTCCGGCGAATGAACTTAGTTCATTGATCTTATGCATAGAATTAATTTGATTATTCTTCAAAATTTGCATGTGTTGGTTTATATTCTCTAAGTCGTCATTGTCTAAGTTACCTGTAATGAACTTTATGTAACTTCCAAGAAAGTTTATTAATCCGCGTTTCCTACGAGGTAAAGAGTTAAATGAACTTAATTTTACATATGAATCATATGTGTTATTTAATTCCTTATGTGCCTGCAGGAGAAGCGATTGTATTGTGTTATTATACTTATTTGAAAAACGATTAAATATATACATATTAGAAGTTAGGTCGGCTAAAGAGAACTTAATACTAGTAAGATTAAAATATACATGTGTATGATGATAATGATTTAAGACCATTGCGGGTGCTAATTTTTCGGCATAGTATCCATTATTCGGTAGGGGATCTACTTGTAGAGGGTTGATCCTGAGGGTTTGGTTTAGGCTGAAAAGATAAAGGATTTTTCCTTAATCTCTTAATTTTTCTAAAATGACCGGTAACTTGTTTTTTCTTGGAAAGTCCGGTGTACGTGTTTTTGTTGAGAGTCTTTATTTTGGTGGGAATAAAAGAGGGGTTCATTTTGTTTCTATAGGGGTTTTTCCTATAGATGGTTTGTCCTTCTTTTAATTCGGGAATAGAACTAGCGTTTTCATTTTGTTTTTGGGTATTTTTAGCTTGATTTTTGTGAGTTTCTTCAAATACTTTTTTGTGAAACGGGATTAGTTCGTTTTTTCGTTTCTCATTGTATTGTTCATATATGGTCAAGTCATTGTTTATGTTTGGTTCACTAAAATAGGGTCCGTATAATAAAGAGAAAGGTGAAAAACCTGTCGTGGAATGAATGCTTTGATTATATACTAACACGGCTGAAATCATTAGGTTCTGGGGAGTTTCTTCAGGATTTCTCATTTTTTGAGTTTTCAACTTTTCTAAAAGCGTAGAATGTAATCTTTCTACTATACTATTAGATGTTGAATTACCAGGCGTGGTGTAGTGTAATTCTATATAAAAGAGTTGACAAAATTCTTGGAATAAGCGGTTTTTAAATTCGGATCCTTGGTCTACGACAATCTTCTTGGGGGTATTATGGTGGGAAAAGTAATGCCTTAATTTGTTAACTATTGTGGTTGCATTTCTGTCAGAAACGTAGTAAGCTTGCGCGTATTTAGAGAAAGAATCTACAATAGTTAAAAACTGACAATTTGAAAATTGGAATATATCAAGGTGTAGGGTATTAAATGGTTTTTCCGCTAGCAATGGGCCATCATAATTTATTTTATACGGGTGTCTTTCATACTTGTTTTGTAAGCAGATCTCGCAAGTATTAATTAGAGTGGTTATTGTCTCGCGCATTTGAGGCCAATAATATTTTCGTTTTAGTTGGTTATATGTTTCCGTTATGCCGTTATGATTCTTCTGATGATATTCGGAGATAATATCTTTTTGTTGTTCTTGGTTTTCGATATCTGTCAAATAAATATTCGACATTTGAAGTTTTGCGGAAGTATTTAGATTTTCGGCAACATATTTTTGAAATTCTTGTTTCAAATCAGAATTGGGGATGTATAAAACAAAAAGTATGTCAGGTCTAATTATTTCCTTTAAGATTTTACTGAAATGATCTGGGAGTTTATCTCTTTCAATTCGAACAAGATGATGATTCTTTTTAAATGGTTTCGTGTATTTATGCAGGAATTTATCTCCAAAGTCTATAATTAACCGTGTGGATGCATAGTTTACGGGTAGTTCGGAAATGGGAAGGTACTTGCCTTCAGTGTCGTTGTTGGAATGTACTGTGGCATTCGAATCTATGTCGTTCTCTCTGGGTTGAGGTAGGTCGATGTTTTCGGCTATGACGTCGTTATATCGTTCGTTAAGGGCAAAGTCGGCAAGATCAAATTCGGCGAGGTTGGCTACAGTGTTATCAGCGTTGGGAGCTATTGAGTCGCTTTTTTCTAAGATATTTATGTCGATACGTGAAAGAGCATCGGCAACTGCATTTTCCTTTCCTTTTTTATATTTTATTTCAAAATTGAATTCCTCCAATTTTAACTTCCAACGAATAAGCCATGAATTAGGTTCTTTTATTTTGGATAACCAGACAAGAGGGTTGTGATCTGTTTCTATCACAAATTTTTGGCCGTATAAATAGGGTCGGAAGTGTTTTGTAGATTCTATTATTGCCAAAAGCTCCTTTTCTATGGTCGAATAGTTTCGTTCGGCAGAATTTAAGGTTCTGGAATAATACGCAATGGGATGCTCGTTTTGAGAAAGTACACTGCCAAGGGCTATATTTGAGGCATCGGTAGTCAATTTAAAAGGTTTAGCGAAATCTGGATATTGGAGGACAGGGGAGTTGGTAATTAATTCTTTGCACTTTAAGAAGGATTCTTGATATTCCTGGTTGCCAATATGTTTTTCGTGACCTTTTCTCAGACATTTCGTTATTGGGAAAGTTGTTTTAGCGAAGTTTTTTATAAACCTTCGATAGTAACCGATGAGGCCTAGAAATGATTTAATTTCTTTGGTGGATCTGGGCAATGGATATCTTTTGATGGCTTCTATTTTGCAAGGATTTGGCTTTATGCCTTCAGGGGTGATTATGTGACCAAGAAAGGCTACTTCTTTGGATAAGAACTCTGATTTATCCAATTGCGCTTTAAGGTTAACTTCTCGGAAATTTTTAAAGATCTTTTTAATATGGTCAATATGTTCAGGAAGGGACTTTGAAAAGATGACCACGTCGTCCATATAAACAAAGCAGAATTTGTACAGATATTCTCTTAGAATCTCGTCCATCATTCTCTGGAATGTGGCGGGGGCATTTTTCAAACCGAAGGGCATTCTTAAATACTCAAAATGCCCGTTATTAACGGTAAATGCCGTCTTTTCTATGGAATCAGTGCTCATCTCAATTTGATGGAAACCCTGGGCTAGGTCAAGGGTGGTAAAGTATGTACATTTTCCAAGGTTATCTAGAATTTCTTCTATTCTTGGCAGTGGGTACTTATTCTCGATAGTGGCTTCATTGAGTTTTCTGTAGTCGATGACAAGTCTGAATTTTTGCTTGCCAGAAGCGTCGGCCTTCTTTGGGACAATCCAAACCGGGGCAGAATAAGGGGATATAGAGGGTCGGACGATTTTATTGTCTAGAAGTTTTTGAATTTGATTTTGAATTTCGGGCAGCACAGCAGGAGGGTGGCGAAAGGAAAAGTTAGATCGCAGTTTTCATAATACATAATATCCTTGAACTCGTGGCATAGAGGTATTATTTTACTTTTTTCCAAATCATTTAAGTGATTTAAACGTAATTGTTTAGAAACTTGAAAGGAGGTGTTATCTGTCGTTGGGTTAGTTATCTCAAAGTGTTCTTTGGGAATAACTCTCATTCTGTGATCGAATTTTATGTTATGTCTGGGAAGTGGATTAGGAATTTTACAAAATCCATTCTTAACTGTGATTAAACTATCAGGAATTACTACTTGGTTATTTATTTGAAACGAAGGTAATATAGCGTCTCCGCTTTCGAGATTTACTGGAATTATTAGTGCGTTACTATTTAAATTTTCAACAGGTTTAGAGAGAGGTTTATTGTAAGCGAGTGAAAATTTTAGTTTTTTATTTTGTTGAAGTGTCAAGCACCTATTTTGATAATCTAAAATAGCATTTAGGTTTTTAAGATCTTTTGTTCCTAAAAGAGCATCAAAATCATGGTGCCAATTAAGAACACGCATTTTTAAGGGTAAATTAATTCCTATTTCTTGCAAAAGAGGAATTTTAATATTGGTGTTTTCACGATAGGTCCTTTTGCACGCTGTTACTTCAAAAGGCTCGTAAAATAGTAAATCAGGGTATAATTTGGCTATATTTGGGTTAATAATTGATTCGGAGGCTCCTGAGTCAATTAAAACGGAAATTTGCATTTCTGGTAAAAAGAAATAAGGCAATTCGATTTTTTGAGCTATATTGTTTAAGTTAATTGGTCGGTAGAGGCTAGTTCGTGAAAATTTTGATTTTCTGTATTAAAGTCCTCCTGATGGGGGCTAAGGAGAATATTTTCTTCTTGCACATTGGGCATGTCTTGATTATCATAATAATCGTCGCAATACTCTTCGTAGTTTTGGTCCTCTGAGTGTTCGTGGTTTCTTTGTAAGTTTGTTAGTTCTTGGGATGCAAAATTCCTAGGACCGCTAGGTTGAAAATGATTATAATAAGGCCTATTTTGGGCTAGTTGATTTATTCGAGAAGGTCCGGCGGACTGGACGGACATCGGGGTAGGTTTTGACCAAAGTCTTTGATTAAGGTTCCTCTGGGGAGCAAACACATTTTTGGGCTTTCCAAAAACTTGTGCGTTCGTGGGAAAATGTTGTCTTACGGATCTAGGTTGCACGGGAATTGTTTGAGAAGGAAAAGGTTGTTTAAAATTGTTTTGCTGTTGAAATTGTTGAGCATTTTGGTTAAAATGCGACTGAGCGTTTTGATTAAAAGATTGATTAAAATTCATAGATTTTTGATGTTGATTAATAGGTTTTTGAGTTACCTGATTTTTTAAGTTTATTTGGGATTCAATTAGATTAAAATTTGTGACTTGTACAAGGGCAGCATTTAAATTGCTAGGGTTGTGTATAAGTAATATCGTTTTTAAAGATTCTGGCACATTTGACATTAGAACGATTACAGCGGTTTTCTCAGCTTGTGCTGTTAAAATTAATTTCGAATTGGTATCTATATTTTCACTCTGAATTTTTGAATTTATTCTTTGTACAAATAATTTTAGTCTTTGTACAAAATCTAATAGATTTTCGTTTTTATTTCTATTAGTATAATTTAGTTGTTGCATTAAAGTTTGGTATCCTATTGGATCTCCATATTTTTCTCTTAAAGCTAGTTTAATATCGGCCCAGTTTTTAAGGTCTGGTCTACTCATAATAAAATCTCTAGACGTTTCGACTAACTTAGAGCGTATAACGCTTAAAACAAATTTTTTCTGAATTTCTTCGCCATTATAATATAAATTATGAAATTCGTCGATTGAAAAAATAAATGATTCTAAATGTTCTGGATTTCCAGAAAAGGTAGGTAAAATGGTTGCAAAAGATCGCAGGACGTCCATTTTATCTAAATTAATTAAATTATCACTATCAGAAGGTTCAATTAACACTTCTTCTTCCTCGGAAGAAGAGAGACTTGTATTATTAAAATCAAAATTTAAATTAATATTATCACTAGATTGGCCAGTACTCGAAGATGCAAGATTTAATTCTGAAAATAATTCGCTTATATTTATACTAGATTTATTTTTATAAGTTTCTAGTTTTTCAGCCAGTGATAAATTTTTATTATTCTTATCTTTAAGCCTAGTCTTTTTCTATTTGAAATTAAAACACTTTTAAAAATTTGTTTGGGATCAACAGACATGTATAACAACAGTGGCAATTTTAGTAATTACTTACATTAAGAAGAACATCAGGGAGAACCATTCGAACATCTTTTAGCAAGTTTTATCACAAAAACGCACATAAACTTTTTGCACAAAAGTTCCAATTTACGGTACTTGTTACACAGATGTCAGTCTACTGGTTTGCAGAAGAATACTTGAAATCTTAGGATCCGCGGCGATACTTCGAAGATTGAAGATTTGCCTGAGTTTCACCCGATGGAGTTTCTTTCTTCTTTCTGTGCCTTTTTCTTATTAATCTCAATGCTTAACAATAGAGAGATCAATGGAGTCGGCTAGGAGTATTCGGAATTCTTCTTGTTATAGTGCTCAAGGTATTAAGATACGCCAAATCTCAACGAACAATCGATAAAGAGACTTGCAGCACTATCCTGTTCGCAGCGCCAGTTAAATACTCGAACCAGTAGAATATATTTTAAAAAAGGTTTTATTTCGTACTTCTTAACCTACTTGTTACATTGGTGACTAAAGACTACCTATTATTATTCAGAAAACCTTCCATGTAATAATTAATGTTTATAAAATATACCAATATGCTTATTCTACGATTATGCTGAATGTGTATTAATAGTATTGGTTTATGCATATAACTCGCGACGCAGACGTTGCCAAACCATTTGGTATAAAATTATGCAGAACATAACAAAAAATAATTTTTGCTTGACAGACAAATGTCCTTAGATTCAGTTTTAAAAAAAACCCACATTATTAGGAACGACTTCAATTTGCATTTTTTTTTAAAAATAAGTGGACGAGTGGGACCCGTAAGCTTGGGAGGCCCCAACGCATTGCGCTTACTTGTCTTATGGTAGTTACGCCACTGCCCCGATTGTAGGACTAATGTCATGGAATACATAAATAAGCAAAGCAAAAGGATTAAACCTGGAAAGAGAAATTCAATAAAGTTAAAATAGGACAGGGATCTCAGTACGTGAGACAAAAAATTAAGAAAACAGCACTCGCAACATCTGCTGCTTGCATGGATGATCTGAATGAGAGGATAAAATCAGTTCAAAGGCAATTCATTGTTGGATGATATATCCACAATGAGTGGACGTTTAAAGGACATGGCATTGCAAAAATATACCCCTCTATGGCGAAGGAAAATGTTAATTAAACACTTCACGGTTGCAGATACAAAGAAGATTGGTCAGGATTTGATTACTGGGGGTGGTTTAATGACAGACAACAAAGATCCTATAAAGTGGCAGCTGCTGCACCTACTACTGAAGTGCGATCCAAAATAAACAACCTTATTAATATTGAATAACTGCTCAATTCAGATTTAAAAAATATGCCCATCAAGGGCGCTAATAATAAT
This sequence comes from Pissodes strobi, assembly GCA_016904865.1. Taxonomy (NCBI): domain Eukaryota; kingdom Metazoa; phylum Arthropoda; class Insecta; order Coleoptera; family Curculionidae; genus Pissodes; species Pissodes strobi. The sequence goes on from MU182055.1 coordinate 186,882, forward strand.
CTCTCTGAAATTACAGCTGCGGCGAAATGTGAATGGATTTGTATTGGGAAACTAAATATAAACTCCACAGAGAAACAATTGAAGCAATATGTCCAAATTATTTCTGGTGCACGTTTTTAAGTATCTGTGCATTGTAATGATGCATCAAAGATATATGATAGTATACTGCGGCTAGAAAATATCACAGTAAAATCCTTTTTGTCCAGAAGAGAGGTGGACCAGCTGGCGGCCTCAGAGGTTCTCAGAATCTTTCTCATAAATTATACACACATTAAGTTGAGGAGAACGAGAAATGAATGTAAGAGGTCTGGGAACCAAGTTAGTCAACTTGTCAAAGTCAAAGTCAAGTATGCTTTATTGCCACAGAAAAATTCAAATAAATTTTATGGACAAAGCGAATTAAAATAAATAAACTAAACATAGTAGAGCAAATACAAAACAAAACTTAATAATATTCAATAATATATACGATAAAAATAGAACAACAAGCAATTTTCAACTTGAAATTGGTCACGATTTAACAAAAAAAACTATATTACAGAACATCATAAGCAGTTGAACTAGATCCACAGGAAGTACACAAAACATAGGGTAAAGAAACTAATATGAAACATACATTATAGCGAAGCGTGCTGTTGGGAAAATAGGGAAGGTCATGTCGGTGGACTTGACTCGGCCAATGTGCATACGTGCAGAGTTGAAATACCGAGTAAAAGTAAACAAAACATGACTAAAATTGATAGCTTAGTATTTACTTTTGTGTAATTCCTGTATATCCGAAAAATCACTCATTCGTCAAAAAGATAATCCCATACCTATTTTAAAATACATATAATATAAAAATTCTTCACCGCCTCACATGATGCCCAAGAGAAAAATTTAATAACGATTAACGATTAGCTCAAAATTAATGGAGAAAAAATAAAATCTAATCCACGCAAAACTCATTTATAGAATAATAAGGTCTTTCTAGTAGGTAAGCTTTCGTTTTTTCACGAAATTTAGCAAATGTAGGAATGGATTTAAGATGTAGCGGGAGTGTATTGTATAACTTCTTGGAATTATAAAGAATAGGATTTTTTGTTAATTCATAGGAGGGAAAAGGAAGGTAGATGTCCTGACTCGAATTTCTTGTTGGGTACTCATGTTGTGGCTTTTCGGGAAATATGGTTCGATATTTGCGTATTAAACAAGTTGTTTCTAAAATAAACAAAGCAGGAAGCGTAAGAATTTTATATTTTTTAAAGTATTATTCGCAATGAGCTCTGCCATTAAGACCAAATAAATAACGAATTGCTCTCTTTTGAAGTTTGAAAATGGTATGAAACTGCTCGGTGTTACAGCAGCCCTAAAGGGGAAGGCCGTAGCGAAGATGAGATTCAAACCAAGAGAAGTAAGTGAGTCTGGCAGTAGACAGATTTAGTTCCTTCGAAACCGATCGAATTGCGAAGCAGGCAGAAGAATGCTTTTTTGTTAAAGAATCAGTATGTGCGGACCACTTAAGGTTGGCATTAATATTCAAACCGAGGAATTTAGCCGATTCAACGTATTTAATATTGCTATTGTGAAGTAGCAAAGGTTATTGTAAGGTTGTTTTATAAGATAAGTCTACCGTTTTATCAACGTTCAAATACAGCCAATTTGAGTCAGACCAAGGTTTGAATGTGCCGAGATCGCTGGATATATTAGAGTGTAGGGAGAAAGTATTAGTTATGCTTGTGTCGTAAGCAAAGAGAGAAACTTTGATTTTTAGGTATGTAAAAGATAGATATTAGAAAAATGATAGGCCCGAGAACAGAGCCCTGTGGAACTCCACTGGTAATTAATCTGCAATCAGAATCAGAACCGTTCGCTCTAACAAACTGCTGCCTGTTTTCAAGATAAGATTGAAAACAGTTCGAAGGAATACCACGGATTCCATAAAAATTTAGTTTTCTCAACAAGATTTCATGACACACACACAGTCAAACGCTTTAGCGTAATCACAGAAGACTGTAGCAGTGGGGAGATTGTTGTTAAGGGATGAGTAAACATCGTGAAGCAACGAGACCATGGCGTCATTAGTAAAATCCGAACTCTTCCGGGGACAGTATGCCATGTCTAAGGAGAAATGGCATGAGGCGATTTTTGAATAACTTTTCAATGATTTTAGAGAGTACAGGCAACAGAGCAATTGGAAGATAATTGCATAAGACATCCTTTTCACCTCCCTTATGAAGAGGAATAATTATCGCAGTTTTGAGGCATTCGGGAAAAACACCTTTCATGAAGGACGCATTAATTAAGGAAGCTAGTACATCCAGAATTGGAAGTGGGAGGTTCAAGAAAGTTTACTTTAACAGATTATCAGTGCTACAATCTGATTTACTCTTTATGCTACTCATTACCTGAAGAAGTTCAAGGCCGGTCACAGAGCTTACGAAAAAACTATAAGCGACTTTTTTAGACGAAGGAAGAAACGAAAGAGGGTCGAGAGAAGGAGAAATATCAGTGGTAACATTTTTGCTCACGTTGACAAAATATTCGTTTAAATCATTTGATTTTGGCATGCTCTGATTCGCGGAATTTGTTTTGCCTCTAAGACCGTTAATAATGGACCAGGTCTCCTTGGATACATTTTTAGCAGGTGATAAACGATTTTGATAATATAGTTTCTTTACTGTCTTGATAAGTTTTAGGTAGATCTTTCTATAATTCGAAATGAATTCAAGAACTTGGGTGGTGTTAGTGAATTTGTTTATGTATGAGAGGGAACGCATATTTTTTGCAGATATGCGTAAGCGTTTCGTGGTTCATGGTTTTTGACGTTTAGGTTTAATAGATTTAAGCGGGAAGGCTTTATTGAATGCATTTTATAACTTTATTTAAGAAACCACTAAAGTCAGAATTAAGTTCACCTGATTCAAAATTCCAGTTTGTCTTTAGGCAAAGGTTACGAAAGGATGAAAAATTGGAGGCTGAGAATATTCTACCTAGGTGGTGAGTTACTGCCTCATCATCTTAGAGACCCGCGGTACTTACTGTCGATTGGATATCAGCTGAAGGAAAGTCGGACGCTATATAATCAATGCTAGAAGAGGAATTGTTAGAAATCCGAGTTGGAGAGGTTACATGCGTTGAAAGACCAAAAGAGTCAAAAATAGAAATTAATGATTTTTGGGCAGCACAAGCGGTAGCGTAGTCAATATTTGAATCGCCGCACAAAATTTTCTTGCCTTTCACCGCCAGACCGTCTAACAAGCTTTGCAAGTTATTAAAGAACAATTGCACATCATAATTTGGCTCTCTATATATACAAATTACGTGTAAATCAAAGTTCTCATTGTATACAATGGAAAATTCAAAGTAGTTATCCGATTGGAGATGATCAAATTTAGTTACAGGGAAAAAGCCCTCATTTAAGGAAAGAATCAGTGTTCCCCCATGAGCCGAGTTTTTCCGATTATATCTGGCTATTGTGGAAAACTTTTCAATATAAACAGCCAGTGCTCTGTAATTGCAACTAGTTGGGGGAAGCCTGGTTCCTCCAAAAACAAAAACAATTCATCAGTCTTTGAGGCAACATTAATAAGAACCATATACTAAACCTGTGGTCAGGATTAGAGGTATCTAGTCGCGCAGGCCACGTCAAGCTGCTTAAAAAATTTTCTTCGGGGAACCACGGGAGAAGTATTTTTGGTGACCCTCTCTCGACTTCTGAAGCTGAGTCGTCCTCTCCGAAACAACATGGGATCTGTAGGTACAAAGACCTTCTTCCACTTCAGTGTGTTTAAACCCATATGCAGCATGAAAGTCGTGGTAGACCTTACGTAATATGTCATCCTGGATTGGCAGTCCTTCAGATGCTAGGAATAATTTGATGCTTATGTTGGTAAATCCCTCGTAGCATACCGAGGCAGGTTGGTCATACGAACAGGGCAAGGTACAATCTAATGGCCCTGAAGAGAGAAGGTTCCCTTAGCCTTGCCATAAGGAAACGATTACTAGAGTCGTTAGACTTACTGGCGGCCTGTGTTAATTTAACTGTTGGAGTAGTCAGCGGGTCGAGAGAGAAGGACGGTTTATGGGGTGATTTCTTGCACAGTTCAATTTCAACATCGCTCATAAGGGCATTAGTTTGTCAGAAGCTACTGTAGTTACCTTGTGTGCCTTAGCTTTACTGACTGGAGAGGGAAAGTCCCGCAGATTGCCAGATGTTGGACTGCTAGTCACTTTCGCCTTGGTGGATGGGGTTAGATAGAGCTCTGTATTTTTCTGAGGGATTTCAGATTCCGATGACCATCTAACTTGAGCCCCGGGTGGCCCTATATTGATGCCGAACAAATTCTCAGCGCACGTTCTTGATAGGGTCCCTATTTTAAATGTAGTTCCTCTGGAGTTATTGCACTGACTGAACAGGTTATGGCATCGAATAAATTATGATGTTTTCAACTTTTCCTTCACATAGTGCACAATATTATTTGAAGTAAATCCTGCCGGGAGGTGTTTTACGATCACATAGTGCCATCTTTGGGCACTTCTATAAATTGCGGAGTTGAAATCTTCTGGGATTGAGGAAGCTTCAGTTGGCAGTTCTATTTGAGTGGAAGATGAAACAAATTCCGTTGACGTAGTTTGGGTGGGGCACGACATAGAAATAAAGCGTGTCATCATAGGTAGAACACTATGTTGTTTTCGGTTGGCAGCTTTAGAATTTAAGTCCCTAATCAAAGTGGTAACATTTGCAAGGCTACTTTTTACGTTGTCAATACCCTTCTTAATAACAGCGGACGAGGAATCTTGCACCTGGATCTTGATGGTTTCCTCTGTATTGATGAGTAGAATTTGAGAAACAGTAAAGACATTCTGTTCCATTTCCCATACCGATTTCAACAGAGAATGAGGGTTACAAATGGAGAACACTTCCGACATTTTGTGAATATCGTCTATTTTCCTCTCTAAAAGGATTCGTTATTCAATAAAATATCATGCATCTCAGAAATAGCCGGTACACTGTTTGAAAATTTACTCACACGGTCAGCCAGCGAGTCAAATATCTCCTGAGGAGCCTGATTTTTTGATAAATTAGAAATTTTATCGTTGAGATATCTCAAATTTAGAGAGTCACACAGGGCACAAAACAAAAGTAAGTGGTTAAATTTCTCCAGCAGCAAGGTCTTGGTAGTTGCTTTATCAAGGCCCGTACATTGCAACTATACAGTTTTTAGAAAAGACAGGAATTATGGTTTGTGAAAATACAAGAGATAAAGGCATACTTACTTATCGCGGTAAAAGATAACATAAAATCGCATGTTATAAGCACTGTTTATGAATCTGCTTTATGAGAAGCTCTGGGCATCTTTGTTTGTGAGTGGTTATAAAATACTATATTGTTGTGCTGTATATTTAGCTCCAAGTGTGAGTAAAAACCGCGATGAGTAGAATATTAACGATAATTTGTCTCACCTCCAACTCTTGGAGGAGGATAATATGGAGACTGTGAAGCCCAGTTACCACTGCCGATGATCTCATTGCTAGTACCTTGTTTACTAATTATGGAAAAAATTGTAATAATATCCTATTAGATGAAGTAATTAGTAACAATGATAATACAATTTTGTTATGCTCATGTGACATTATGACAGTCATCATTCAACACTGTTTACAAGATATTAAAATTTAACGAACGATTTTAAAACTGCAAGCTTTAATGAGATTAGCAGTGTGTTAAAAAATGTTAATTGGGATCAACTATTGGTCAAGGATATGGGCACGGATACATATTACTTTTATAAGGTTATATACAGTTTTATATGGAGATAGTAAGATAGTAATAAGAAATAATTTTAAATATCTTTTATCGTTTAGCCAAGACCTCAAAGATTAAACATTTAAAAAGAATACTGCACATGAGAAATTAAAAGTAACAAAGCAGCATATGATTATTTACCTTTCAGGAACATTCGTGGCTTATGCAAGCAGAGAGCTAGAGAGGATTACCACATACTTACTAAGTATCTAAAATTGCCCAAAAAGTGATATTATTATATTCTGGAATTATATTAACTTTAAAAATAAAAATACAGTTCTACCATCTGGTAATAAATATAAAGACAAAACAAGCAATAATGTCTTTCAGATTGCGAATGTATTTACTAATTACTTCGCAGGTATTTATAAGCCTCTGCATAAAAATATTAGAAATCTTTAATAAGCTGGAAATGGGTGGATGTATCTAAAAGTCCAGAACTTGACATTATCTCTGGTATATTTCTTAGCCGAGGTGCTTTCTCACTCTCTTGTTCTCTCTGACTTCAAATTGAATCACTCACAACAGAGTGTCATATTATGTTATAATTATTTACAAAAATAATGGTGATAGGGTGAGAGTAGATAATTATAGGCCAATTTCTTCTGTTGATTCTATTATTTCGGATTATTTGAACGGTGTGCTTACAATATCGTTGCTTAACCACGTGGTTTCTTGCAGGACAAATCCATCACAAGTAGTTTATTGGCACACCATGAGCATATTATTGATGAATCTAGTTATGCTACAGGCTCTATTAACACTGACTTTTCTAAGGTTTTTGACAAGCTTAGTAAAAGGCTTTATGCTTATGGTATACATGATGGGTTACTGAAATGGTTTGAATCTTATTTCTTTAGGCGCAAGCAGATCGTTAAAGTAAATAATTGCGTGCCCAGGCCTATAGTGTATACTTTGGGGTTCCGCAGGGAGCACATTTGGCCCCAATTTTGTTAAGTTCGTTTTTAAATGATATTGTTCAGTGTTTTAAATACAGTGATATTTTGATGTGTGCTGATGACATTAAGGTCTACCTACTAATTATTGGTCAAGATTCTCCTTTGAAATTGCAATCTCATTTGAATATGGATGGTGTGTTTGCAGTAGAATGCTATTAAACATAGTAAACTATGAATAAATACAGTTTAACAAGTTAAAAATAATATTGTCAAAGAGGATTTTGGGCGCTTCCCAGAAGAGTGCTACTGAGTGGGATTACTGGCGGCGTTCCTCCTTGAGCTGGGGATTGTATATCAGATGGAATAACGACTCGCTTAATTCGAAACAAACTGTACGTATATTGGTCTTCAGATACAGGAAGGAATGCACTTAGAATGACGACTATGTTTGAATACAATTTACTAGAATAGCGTAGAACGCTGAGGACTGACCGGACTCGACCTCTTCGGCTCCCTTGAGTTTACTTTCAGTTTAAATTGTTATGAGCGTTTTGATTCGTTTCAGTTATATTGGTATGCTTTAATTAGGTTTCACTTTTATCTATGGTTCACTTTACTTTTTACTTTACGTTTTACTTTACTTTTACACTTTACTTTTACACTGACGTCACTTTAGGGGAGGTTTGATCTTGGTTCCCAGAGAAGCGTTTGGCCTTAATTAAAAGGGAACTACTCAACTAGATAAGTTGTCGTCTACTTGATTTGCTCGTTCTTTTATACTAAATTATGTTGATATTTGACTGATTGATTTTAAAACATGTTTAGATAATACTCATAATATTTTATCCTTCAATGTCAAGTATCAAGTTCAAACATTAGACTGAGTGTTCCTTTGTTATTACGCTTTCTAGTTTACACATGCCCCCCTTCAACTAGCATTGGTCCCCAATACAAAACATCTTTACGGTTAGAAAGTTCAAAAAGGAAATAATCTGCTCAATAAATAAAGACTTGATTGAGAAAAGGATTAACCAAATTCGTTATCTTAGAGACGCTCAAAAACTAATTTTTGATGGGTATGTTCAAAAAGGAGTGGAACCCCCTTAAATAATAATAACCAGCTGTCCTCAATGTTCGAATAGTCATATAGTTCTGTACCTACTTAAATTGATATTTCTTCTTTCTGTTTGTCCTCCAATATTGCTATAGTTGTTCCTTTGTACATTTTTGCTGGAAAATTAGCCTTTGCGTGTATGTGTATAAACAATTTGTCTCCATCCGTGTAAATGTTTGATTCTATTGATAGTTGTTTTGTAGCCAACCAATCAATGTTATATTTGTAGTCAAAAATATTGTAATGACCGTCCTTCTCCGTGTAATCCGGGGTTTCTAATTGTATTGTTTTCGTTTCTCCTTTCTTAAATGTGTAATTATTGCTAGCTCTAAGTGCTAGGAGTTTTCTCAATCATAAGAATGGCCCTGAATTTCTTAGTTTTTCTGACCTACATATTATTATGTCTATTTTGACTTTGTTAAATATACAGTATAACATTTTTTTAAATTTGATCCAGTTTTGCAAGTCTATGCCCCAACCTTTTCTTGGTATAGCTATCGTTTTGTATGCTTTTTGTTTTGCAATATCTTTAAGTTTTGTTAGGTATTCGAATATTGTCTGGAACGTGGGCTTATCTTTCCTGTCTTTTCTGATATGTAAATAATAGGCGATTTTATGTTTGTTTTTTACGTAAGATACCGTCCCTTTTGTTTTCTTTATATTCCGCTTTGCGTTTGGAAATTCTTGCTTTAGGAATGTTCTATGGTTGTACCTTGTGTTGTATTTTTCTGTTACTCCCCAAGGTGTTGGAGTATCACTAGCAAGTCCTCGTATATCCTGTCCTGTTTCTATTATGCGTTTCTTTAGCTTAGCGAGCTTTATATTGTGATAATTGTTTTCGAAATTTTTAAACCTGTCTTGTTCTTTTTTTTTTTGTTTTTTCTTCTTGTACTGTTGTTAGCCCTGCTGCTGCCTTATTTATTGACTCGTATTTTAACGGAATTTTGTATGTGTTTTGCAATACCAATTCTTTATTTTGGAGGTCAATGATGGCTCTATTTTGCTCCAAGAATTCCATGCCCAGAATTATAGGATAGGGGGCAGTTTTAATGACTTTTGCCTCTATTTGTAGATTTAATTTGGTTGTTATGTGTAATGAGGCTTTTACTTCGCTAAGACCGGGTATGCGGTGTCCTCCTGCTCCAATTAACACTGTGTTGCTAGGTTTATGACTGAGGCCTGTAGTCCAATCCTTTTGGGTAACGTTGTTTTGTGACCTTGTGTCTATCACTGCTGATATCTGCTTATTATTTAATGTACATGTGATGCATAGTATGCCCTTTTTATCTTTGTATCCCTTTGCTAGGAGGGCTGGGGTTCCTAATTCTGACATCCGCTGCCGTTTGGGTATCTCCTTTGACAAGACGCTGCAAAGTGTCCCAATTTGCCGCAAACGTAGCATGTTTGAGGGTCGGGTCTATTTCTGTATTGTGGCTGATTATTACTTTTTCCACTATAGTGGTTTTAATTTACGTTATTAGGTTTATATCCCTGGCAACCTCTTGTGCCATTAGGATGGTTGTGTGGTCTTTCTTGCTGATATCTCGCTTGTTGCTGGAGCTGTCTGTAGCTGTCGCGTTGGTTGTTGGGCTGCCTGTTTACATGGAAGCTGTTCTGCGGTCTGAAATGATTCTGAGGGCGATCGTAACTGTTCTGGGGTCTGTAGCTGCTTCGCTGTTGATAGCCATTGTTGAATCTGAGAGGACTTCGGCTGGCTCTCTGCCTTGGGGCCTTGTCTATTGTTACTGCCAGGGCTTTTAGCGTATCTAAGTCCCGCGGTTGGGAGTTTGGCGGACTCGTTAGCCAATAGAAGTGATAATTGTTTTCTGCCGTTAGGCCTTTGCTGAAAATTTTTATGAATTCCTCTAAGTCCATATTAGTTTTGTACTCTAAGCTCATAAAGATAATTTGCTACTAGCTCGTTGTGATGTTGTTTTCTGTCTTCTACTTTCTTTTTTAAGGATGCATGAAAATTAATATCCTCGATCCCGTATAAAATCGGCATGTAGGTCGTCCCACCCATTGTTTTGGTTTGCAGTTGTATAGTCCTCGAACCAGAGGTTGGCCGCTCCATCTAAAAATGTTCCAAAATATGCAATCTTTAACGCGTCATCCCATCCATTTGCAACTGCCGTCCTCTCATATGATTTAATGAAATCGTTGGCTTTGCATCTGTAAGGGTGGAATGTCGATGGGCTTATAAATTGTGGTATTGCTGTTTTCTTCACAGTTGCCAGTGCGTCATTTATTGTTACGTTTGCCATTTTCGTATTGCTTCTTGTTTGGAGTTTGGTGCTGTCCTGGGGATCTAAGCTACTGCATAATATTCCTTTCGTCACCGTCTTTGTAGTTTCCTCGTTCTTTTGGCCGTTCTGTAGAATTTCCTGTGCTGGCTTTGCGAGTGAGATAAGTTTTATGTTTTCTACGTTTGCTATTGGAGATGATGGTGAAGATCGGTTTAGCTTTTTTGACGCTGCGAAGATAGCGTTTGGTTTGGCTGTGCTGCTATGAGGTAATAGGAGATCGTCGACTGGCGTGTTGGATTGACTCTTAAAGCGTAGATAGTGTTTTTTATCTGACATTCGGCTATAATGTGTTTGCAAGAAGGTAATTGCAACTGCTTTCGCCAAACTGTCCAGAAGACGGGTTGTTGCTGCTTCCAGTGACTCACGCAAACAATTTGGACTTGACTCTCGAATAGACTGGTACTCACAATTACTTTCTTGATTAAAACAGAGACATGATTTAAAACATTTTCTCAGATCTATGACGACTATTCCTAAAAAAGACAAAAAAAATCCCATGAGCCCCTACGGCGGTTTGCGGACAAGGATTAACTCGAGACTGACGAGTATTATTTTTCAAGTGGAACAGGGTCCTGGCTGGATAAATCCTGATGAGACCCTGGTCCTTGGTCCTACCAGCGAATATTAACTACGATAAGAAGATTCACTCTACGCGGCGACACGTCAACGGTATGTCTCCTTCCCCGCGCGAAAACTAGCATGATACTGGCATGTGACCTTTGGACCCGGCGCACACTGGTCGAATTTCTAGGAAAGCTGGCCATAATAAGGTTTACCAGAAATAAGACATAAAAGTTATTAAGTATTACACGTTTAATATATCGTGTTTTAGACAAATAATTGTTGAATTTTTTGCTCATCATCTATATTTATATATAGGGAGTATCAATTATCACTACCGATAAAAATCAGGTATAAAAATCATTTGTATGTTCTTAAATCGTTTTAAAAAATGATTTTGAAAATTAAAGGCTCCTTCGTTGTAAAAAAAGAGTTTTAAATTTTTAATTCGATGATCCAAATTTTGTTTTTGCAACGGCTAATTCAGGAGTCTCACGAGGAAAATGAATGTTAAGCGGACGACAGAAACGCGTTGATGAGGGCCTGCAATTTTGCCATACATGTATTTCAGAGTTATCGCTATTTTTAAAAATTAATCTAATAGGGACGAAACTAGTAAAAAATATAGAAGCATCAGTGCAGCTGTTGTTCAAAAACACTTGCTTATATTCTGACTATCCCAAGGTGATATCAAAGCCATATTTACAAATTAAAACTAAATTATAAATTTTTATCTGCTGATTCAGCCAAAGTATTTATTACCTCTTTTTATAATAACGTCAGTCTTGCATCAGCAATAATCATTCTACCGATATTTCAGCTTCAGTTTCACTTACTACAATATTATGGGATTAGGGGTGGGCGGCAATAATCGATTATTCGATTCACTTTTAAGAAATTACCGATTAATCGACTTATCGATTAATATTTAAGAAAATATCGATAAATGATTATTTCGATTATTCAGTTATTTGCTAAAATATTAAGCGTTTAATCAATTATTCAATTTCTTGCCCACCCGTACCGATGACTTTACAACAGATATAGCTTTTAAAATTCCAATTTAATAATGCGTTGCGTTAAGGGTAATTTAAATGACATTTGTAAATACTTTCAGTACAACATATGAAGCAAAAAAAAAAAACGTAAATGCTCAAACAAGACAGCAGCAGGGAAAACTGCGTACGTTACAAATTTAGCCAATAAGGGATCCTCATTTCGACGCGCCATTTTCTGATAATCTGGCTTCAGATGTTGCACAATTACAGCAACACATATCCTCAACGGAGTGTTAGCACGTTAGCGGTATAATACATCAGTCTTTATCTTTTTATTATGTATTTGGGCAAAACTATATGATAAGAAGGTTCACTTTCCGCGGCGGCAGGTCAACGGTGTGTCTCCTTCCCCGCGCGAACACTAGCAGAATATCGGCAGGCCATGATACAAATAAAACAATCATGTTGGCAGGCGACCTTTGACGCGGCGGCCATAGACCAGCTCATCCTTTTGTCAGATTAATTTTCAAGCCTAAATTCTATAGTCGAGTCAATATTCGATATAAGATAATATCGCTATTTTTTAGTTGTATTGTATTACAAAATAGGAATGAAATATACAGTAAAAATATTGTGCGAAACCTTTAACCAATTTTAAAATCACCCAAAACGCCAAAATTTAATTAAATATTAAAAGATGGGGCAAATTCGAGCAACATTTTTTTCTTGGTGTCTTTTATCAGAATATTAGTATTCGGAAATATGGTGAAATCATTAACACAAAATCAAAATCTTTTAAATATTAGTTATTACATACCTTGAGTATTGTTATCAATAATAACTAATTAAAAACGTTAACAGATTTTTGAAACAGCCAGTTGAATACAAACTTTTTCAAAATGTTTATTTGGTGATAATAATAAAAAAAAACCATAACGTAAGTTTAACAGGGCGCTGCAAACAATTCAGAAGATATCAATTGTGTTTTTCCAAAGCCAAATAGAGTATTAGAGTGCTATAAATAATTTCGTCATAAATTTGATTAAATATACCGCAAACGAAAATATCGTTTATGGCCAGCTTTTATTTAAATTCAACCTGTGTGCGGTGGAGTTCGCTGATCGTTACCAGGCAACGAAGAAAATCAACGACGATTCCTTTGTAGCGCTTTCTGGCCATTAAGTGGGCCTTCTTGTCGTAGTTAATATTCGCTGGTCCTACGTACGGGGATCAAACGGCTGCCTCCACCACGTGTCAAAGAGGATTTTGGGCGCTTCCCAGAAGGGTGCTGCTGAGTGGGATTACTGGCGGCGTCCCTTCTTGAGCTGGGGGTTGTATATCAGATGGAATAACGACTCGCTTAATTCGAAACAAACTGTACGTATATTGGTCTTCAGATACAGGAAGGAATGCACTTAGAATGACGACTATGTTTGAATACAATTTACTAGAATAGCGTAGAACGCTGAGGACTGACCGGATTCGACTCTTCGGCTCCCTTGAGATTACTTTTAGTTTAAATTGTTATGAGCGTTTTGATTCGTTTCAGTTATATTGGTATGCTTTAATTAGGTTTCACTTTTATCTATGGTTCACTTTACTTTTTACTTTACGTTTTACTTTACTTTTACACTTTACTTTTACACTGACGTCACTTTAGGGGAGGTTTGATCTTGGTTCCCAGAGAAGCGTTTGACCTTAATTAAAAGGGAACTACTTAACCAGAAAGTCAAGATCGGGAGGTTGACCATGGTTACCAGAAAAGCATTTGGCCTTAATTAAAAGGGAACTACTTAACCAGATAGTCAAGGTCGGGAGGTTTGATCCTGGTCACCAGAAAAGCGTTTGGCCTTAATTAAAAGGGAACTACTTAACCAGATCATCAGGATCGGGGGGGTTTGAGCTTACAGGAGGAGCGTTTTGCCTTAATTAAAAGGGAACTACTCAACCAGATAAGTTGTCGTCTACTTGATTTGCCCGTTCTTTTATACTAAACTTTGTTGATATTTGACTGATTGATTTTAAAACATGTTTAGATAATACTCATAATATTTGATCCTTCAATGTCAAGTATCAAGTTCAAACATTAGACTGAGTGTTCTTTTGTTATTACGCTTTTTAGTTTACAATATAGATAACAACTATCACATAAATAATAACTACTTGGAGATGGTCGAACTTATAAGGGACTTTGGTGTCATCTTTGACAGAATAAGCTATATATCTCTAGTGCGGCTGCTCCTCGAAAATCTACATGCTCTTTGGTCCACATATTTTCTTTTATACCACGATGTGCTTACCAATGTTTAAAGAAATTTTCTCAGATATAAACCAATTAAGTTAAAGATACCGTTAGATGAAATCAACTATGGCCAGCAATGCCAGCATGAGAATTTTCTTTCTCGCTCTTCTACAAGCGGGAGCGATTCAGCTTACAAGTTACCCAGCAGCTTATGCGATTTTCCGGAGTTATTATTTAGAATAAACTTGTTGCTCTTCCTAGATTTCTGAGAAAACATAAACTCTTTGAACTGCGTCAGAAGGCGGGTGACTTCGTATAAACGAGCACCACCCGTAATATTTTATTTCTTATTATATGGGAAAAAATAAAAAACCGACATACAGGGGAAACATTTTTCAAATCTGTATAATAATGTCCGGGGCGGGGATTGGAAAAATGGCCCCCCAATTAGGGCAAATGTGTTCTGGTACATCGACCGCTCAAAAACACGGGAAGGAGTAGGAGCCGGAATATATGAACCAAGGACGAAAACAAGAATTTCGATTTCCATGGGCAAACTAGCGACAGTGTTCCAAGCGGAAATAACAGCAATAGAACAGTGTGCAAAGGAAATAAAAAGAAGATATAATCCAACAAAATAATATCGAAATTGGTACTGCATTGCCACAATGCTCTGAATGACATAGGAAGTCAACATAGAGTGACACTATCATGGGAACCTGGGCATGAAGGCTATCAAGGTAATGAAACTGCCGACGAAATAGCCAGAGAAGGCTCGTCTAGGCACATGATAGGACCAGAACCGTTCTGCGGGATAGCCAAACCAATCGCTAAAACAGCCATAAAGAAATGGATAGCAGAAGAATCCCGAAATTGGTGGAACAACACTTTGGGACAAAGACAGGCCAAGGAATTTATAATAGGTCCATCGGCTAAACTATCAATAGACCTGCTAAGCTACGGTAGGAAGGCTGTCAGGATAATGGTGGGTCTGCTGACGCGCCACTGCCGGCTGAAAAAGCACCTAAGCGTCATAGGTTTGGCAGAAAATAGCGAATGCAGCTTCTGCCAGGAGGAGGAGGAGGAGACGGCATCTCACGTGCTATGCCACTGTGAAGGCTTATCGAGAGTGCGCTCCCAACTACTTGGCGTACCTAAACCAGAAGCTAATAGCTACACGACGGAGCCACTATCAAGGCTGTGGGGTCTAATCAGAAAGACAAAACTGGGTGAAGCTCTATAATATGGAGAGAGTTACAGTAGATCCGTCGGGTCGCGGTGACAAGTAGGCTCCATGGCCATCTCTCCCAATCTGTAATCTGTAATCTGTAAATGTCCGGGCCGACAAAAAGGAAGTGTATTTTTAATTTAATATCCTGTATTTTTCTGGCTAAAACGAAGGTTCTTTTCTCAGATTTGAAATATATCATACAATTTGACATTTGGTTCAAGCGTTTTTACGTTATTTAATTTTACAGTTGCATTGAATTTAAATTATCTTGAAATACGTTCTTCTAAAAGTTATTGATTTCTATGCAGTAATCATGGCAGTGTATATCATTAGGGAGTGAGTAGTTTATTGTTGAAAGAAAATCCTCCCGGAGGTGGTAAAAGTTTTCCTTTCTCCTGGTGAAATAAAATTGTGCCTCCCTGTAAAATTGAAATATATATCCTAACCTCTTGTACCTTAAAGATACAGATATAAGACATACGTGTTGCATCATCTTATAGTGCAACCATGTTAAACCTACACTCATCGATAAATGCGGAGTTACTCAGATATTTAAAACATAGCTCCACAGAATTCCTTACATTACTCTCTATGATCTAAATATTTCTCATATATGTGGACCATGTGTTATATCGTCTTTCGACCGATCCTCACTTTTACCCCTCCCTTTTAAATAAGTTTAGTAAAACTAGCAGCTGGGCATTTTTTTTCAATTTAAATTTAGTGTTCTATGGAAGAACTAAAATTAAGAAATCGAGTCATAAAAAGGTCCATTCAGAAATGGTTAATTCAGAAATAGTTAGTCTTTGTCAACTTGTATGGTCTATATGAAATCAGAACAAAAGATCCTTCATTTTAGCCGGGGCATTCCATAAAAAATATATGTATTTTTTTTGACGTCCCCCGTATATATACCAAAATCATGGAAATCATCAGAATACAGATTTGAAAACGAAAACATTTCGCCTGTATGTCAGTTTTTTTATTTTTCAAAACCTTGAAAATGGTAACAATAATGTAGTCGGTTAATTTAATTCTGTTGCCTATAATTTTGTTGTTTCTCTTTTGTTAATGTAGTTATTTGTCGGTTTTGATGTATTTTGGATATTATCAATTGCCTTTTTTAAGTATTATTACTTGTTTTTTAGATTTAGTACATGCAATGGTTTCTATTTTGATTGTGTAACTGATTGGGCAATGCCAGTATGCTTGAGATAAATAAATAAATAAATAATATTACTAAAATTTAAATATAAGATACTATAAAAGAAATAATGTGCCACTTATATCACATTCAGTTGATGCAGCTACTTAGAGGTTTTTTGCAGTTTCAGTTAAGATTAGATAAGCTGTTGAATATGTATATTAATACCATGTTTGACAAACTGGTGGAAATGGATAATTCCTCCACAAAAGTTACTCAAGATCTATGCTCAGAAGTCATGTAAAGAAATACTTACACACCGCCTACTCTTCAAAACAAAATGAAATATTTTAAAATAGGATCATGTCTTATACCACCAATATTTTAGTTCTAATAGTTAATTTCTTATTTTATTAGACGAAAGAGAACTCTCTCTTATATTTCCTCTTTTTAAATTACAGGCGATTAACTTACAACCTGACCAAGCTCGACTTATTTGACCCAAACTATCCCAAACTGTAAGTTACGGTTTTGGCTTTTAGGTCTTGCTGTTATTTCAGTTTCCAAGACGAGATCAAAGCTAAATTTTACTTGGGAAGCATTAAGACTAACTCACCTATTTAAGCCAAGACAAACCCTTAAAAGGACGGTTCAAAGTAAATTGTGCGATGATGGAACTTAACGCTCTAGAAAAATAAATCTGTGGTAGGAATTTTTTTTCAAGTAATATGTGGGAAATAATTAAATCCCTAAAAGATACCCGAAAGTGTTTCCTTATAGTTTAGGAAGTGGATTTCAAAAGGAGAGAAAAATCCCACTTTTTATCTGTCGTGCTAATCCTAATCTATAGGCCATCAAAAGGGCTCTCAAAATAATGCTCCAAATATTTTTCCCTTAAAAAAGGCCATCTAGTTAAATGAAATCTCTTTTAGAACACTTTTACTCTTAACGAGTTTTTTTTTTTGGTAAAATATGGGATGAAATATTATGCCTTTTTTTGCAGACAAATTCTTTACTAAGTTTAGCAAGTAAGGCTCATTAATTATACACAAACTCCAGTCCTCAAGAAGATGGGACGAGCCTAGCAAAATTATACAACATATTAATTAAAAAATATAAATATGTGTGTAGTTATCTATGAAACACTAAAGGGTATTTTACATTAATAGCACAGCGTTTTTTTCTCGTACTATTTTGAACAATATTATAGAAATCCTGAAAGTCCTAAATTTTTCGATTTCCGCTCATCCCTTTTTCTATCAAACGATAAAAATTTTCAGCGGCCACAAACGTGAGTCCTGTCTCGAACTATTTTATTGTATTTTTTCAGCTGCAACAGCGTGTGAGTTAATTAAGTAAATTAGGATACTAAGCAGGGAGCAATTCTTATTTTGGCCGTTGCAGCCCATCAAAAATTCTTACTTAGCCTTAAATGTCTCAAAAACCGAAATGATTTTACTTTCGCCGGGTTCTGTGGATTTTAGTGTTTATGCTTCTGTTAATGGCACCACAATTCAACAAAAAAATTTAACGAAATTCCCGGGAGTCTATTTGGACTCTCAGCTAAAGTGGACTGAGCGTATTGATCAGGTAAATCAAAACCTTGCTACACGAAACTACGTGATATTAAAACTTCGTAACTTTGTAAATGTAGACGTACTTAAAACATATTATTATGCGCACATTGATTCAAAATTAAATTATTGTATTATTCTGTGGGGGGAAACTTCGGCAATTCATAGCGTATTTTTGCTTCAAAAACGAATTATACGTACAATGCTTTTTAAGTCCGTCTGTATTCGTGCTGTGAATTGTTTAAAAATATTAAAATACTAACCGTTGCATCTATGTACGTTCTGTCCTGCGTTTTAAATGTTAAAAAACTCCCAAAATTTGTATATGTCCTTCGAGAATAGGTAGTTAAATTATAACCTTAGACATACTTCAAACTATAGTTGCCAATAGTGCTGCAATACTTCCAGTGAAAATCTATAATAAATTGCCTGACTCAGTTAAAAATATAAAACGCATTCCGGTGTTCAAACGCATTGTTTAAAGTAAATTACTTAGACATAGCTTCTATAATTTAGATGAATATTTTAATTGTGATCAGATTTGGTGTTCACGTAATATATTCTGTTGTGCATATCTAGGGAAAAAAGGTAAATAAAAAAAAAAATAAATAAATAAAGAACTACTTCTTCCTATACACTTCAAGAAGGAAATTCCATTTAGAATTTTCAGCTACAAGCGATTTATGGTTCAGAGGGTCATCTATCTGGAAGTGTAAATTTGCTCTCCAAGCAACAGCATAAAAAAATTGAAATATGTCTGCAGAAAGTTAATATGTCCACTTTTTACCAGTTTTGACATATCCATGCAAAATTACTATTTCGAGGTAGCTCTAGAGATTGGTGCAGAAAGGAAATATGTCCATATGCTTCTTGCCTTAGAATCTAACGACAAAATAAGCGTGAAGTGCAAAAACTAAATATGTCCCGGACATGATTAGTTTCTGCAATGCATGCCTGACTTAACTATCGAAATTCCAAGGTGTCCGGTAAAAGGCATATAAATTGGAACGAGAAAGTGGTGAAGACCCGTAAAACTGGTAGTTTCTGCAGGTAAGGCTTATTTTGACAGGAAACTGTGGAAGATTTAGGAATTTATTATTTACCAATATGCGAACATTCTACCCTGCAACCGTGATTTTGGATTTATTAAACAAATTATTCGAAAAGAAGATCGTATATACGCAAATTATGCTATAATGATTGGAAGAGCTTCTAATATAAAGGATAAGTTTACAGTCAAAATGATATACGTCTGATATTTTTTATTATAAAAGATGGTGACCTGGAAAGTGGAAGAAGACGACCACTTCTATGGAAACTCTGGAAGAGATTTAACACTGAAACCGAATTTTGTCAATTCGAAATGCTTTCAGTTCGAATTTGATCATGAAAAACAGGGATCAATAATTACTACTGAATTCATTGGAGGCTGTATGAAGCACTTGGTTCGACTGGGACTCAGTAGTTCCTCTTCCTACTAATAAGGCTAACAATAATAAAATCTTTCTCAATAGCAACAAATAAAACGATATAAGCAAAGTAAAACAATATATTCCGGACGAATATGAATATTTCTACAGTGACATTTTACACTGGCCAACCAATAAAGGGGAATAACTTGACAGTGAAACAGAATGTTAAATTAACGGTTTTATTATGTTATAAAGCATGTTATTTTACACTACTTTCTATAACAAAATAATCAATACATTTGTATTAGATCCTGCCAAACTGTTTTTTTCTTGCATGAATACGTTCCTTGCAGAAAGTGAATATGTCTACGACTTAGCTACGCATTTTTTCATCCGAATTTGCAACAAAAATTTAGTCATCATTGAGAATATTACGTAAAACTACTTGTAGTACAGAAGAAAACCAATCTCAATTTTTTGTGTCCCATATTGCACCTTACAAATACCACACACCGGCATAATTAGGGGAACGGGAAAAACTTACACTAAGTTTGACTCCAATTTTCTCTTGAACCCTTCACCCGATTTTGACTTTTTTTTGTTAAACTGTAGCCTGGTTCTTTGAGAATACGTTAGAGGTATTGCTGATTTTAAAAAATTGGTCCTAATGTCATATACAGGGCTAAATAGAAAAAAGTGTTTTTTTGTCAGTTTTTGGGACACTGTAGAGTGGACGAATGAAATTCGATATCGTTCGATAATACCAAATTAAAGATTGATCCTTTCTGAGCATTTTCTTTTTTTTATTCACTCTGATACCTCGAATATTAAGGATGCTACAGGGTTTTGTTAAAAATATTACTTTTTAGGGACCGATGAATTTCCTTTAATCTTTGTAGAATGAACGAATGAAATTTGATAACATTCGATACTGCCAAATTAAAGATTGATTCTTTCTTATTATTTTCTTTTTTATTTACTCTGCTACCTCGAATATTATGGATGCCACAGGGTTTTGTTAAAAATAGTGCATTGGCCTACTTTTGAAGGGTCAATGAATATTCGTTAATCTTTGATATGTTATAGAGACCATTAAATCGAAAATTTAATGACATTAAGTTTCATTCCTGACAGTGTTACCGTTACCTTTACAGGGATAAATAAACACACTCCAATTTATGCACTAAAGCACAAATTGGACCAAACCTAAGCCTGGATCAAGTGTGAAGGAAGTCCTTCGAAAATAACATTTCACAAAATGGAAAACATAGAAGGGACTTATTATTTATCCCTGTATAAGTAACGGTAACACTGTCAGGAATGAAACTTAACGCCATAATTTTTTTTAGATTTAATGGTCTCTATAACATATCAAAGATTAACGAAAATTCATTGACCCTTAAAAAGTAAACAAATGCACTATTTTTAACAAAACCCTGTAGCATCCTTAATATTCGAGGTATCAGAGTGAATAAAAAAATAAAATGTTCAGAAAGGATCCATCTTTAATTTAGCAATATCGAATGATATCGAATTTCATTCATTCACTCTACAGAGTGTCCCAAAAATTGACAGAAAAACATTACTTTCTTTTTAGCCCTGTATATGACATTAGGACCAATTTTTTAAAATCAGTAATACCTCTAACGAATTTTGAAAGTACCAGGCTACAATTTAACAAAAAAAAAGTCAAAATCGAGTGAAGGGTTCAAAAGAATGTGAAGTCAAACTTAGTGTAAATTTTGCCAGTTCCCCTAATTATGCAGGTGTGTGTAGTTTTTTTGTGATTTACTCAAAACTACTACTCATGGACATATTTACTTTCTGCATTGACCGATTCAATTATAATGGCATAAAATTTTAAACTTTTTTCAATAAGGTTATACAGAAAAAATATTACTAATAATTTTATTTAAAATATTTTATTTTAAAATACTCTTTTGAATTGTGTTAGATTTTACAACTAATAATTATAAAGTTGGAAATTTTTTCTACAGTTTGGGCTAGATTCCACACCATTTATCGTAAATATTACCTCAGACCTTAGCAAATCCTTTTATAAAATCTGTCATTTAGATTTACCCATGGGGAAAATTCGAACCACTTTTCTAAATCATCTTTTATCAAAGTATGTAATAATTTTGGCTGAAGTGCTGTTATTCTCTTGAGCTTCTAACACCTCTTTACTAAATATTGTGATAAATTTAATGTTTTTGAAATGGCCCTTATTCCCTTGAAAAATATTTATTAACAAAAATATAATATAAACTGTTTGATGGGTTTTAAGTTATATGCGTTCTTTGTTTAAAAGATTTTCTCAAATCTTCCTTGCTGAAACAGTTTTTCCGGTAATTGAAAACTTCTTATGATTAGAAGATTTTTGACGGAAATAAATCTAAATATAATAAGTTTTATAATTTTCTCCCTAAAACGGTATGTTACTTTTATTAAGAACAATTAATTGCCTATTACTGCAATTTGAAGAATAGGTATCACAAATTAATAACTGACAAATTAGGCATTGGGCTGAATTTATGAAAATCGGGACGCACTACAAACTACTATCCTATTACTTATGAACAATCACATAAAATAAATGTGCAGTACTAACATAAAACCTAACTTTTCTGTTGAATTTATTATTTTAACATTCTACAAAATATTTTTAATTTATTCTTCGTAGACACTTTCTATCAATAAAGAAACGCCATACAGTGCGAAATGTTCAAGTTTCTAAATATATTCTAAATCAGTTTTTAGACTGGATAGGGTAACGAATATTCAATCAAAAGGCTCATGCATGCGGTTGTTTTATGAAATAGGACGCAGACAGAATGTCTATAACATAAACTGGGCGAATTGGGTTGACTTGCCTTCAATTTTTCCAGCGGCGTGCATATTACGCAGTGTATTTTTTTATTATGACACTTAATATGCCTCATATCGCTAATAGAGTAAACCGACAATATGTATTAACTTTGTTGTGCAAAGAAAATTGTTTTCCTTATTTTCTGGATTTTAAACATTTTATTTCTGAGTTTTTCTTACCTTTTTTGACAAATTGTTATTTAAATTTGTAAAAACAGCAATATCTCTTCGAGAAAAGCTTTGTTATAATTGTCCAACCCCAGCTAAAATTTATTTCAAATAATTAAATGAGATCAAGAGTACCAGCATTAATGAATATTGTGAACTACTAAAATGCATAAACTACTAAATCAATATCACACCGGCCTGAGTTTAAATTTGAAATTGAAAAATATCATGTAAACATAAAAGACAAAGTATAAACAACGCAAGCGATAATGAGCCTTAACTTACAGCTGTCAGCAAATTTTTGTATTTCAATTCTCTAGCAGATCATGGGTTAGGCAGGATTTGTCTTACCGCTATGCCAACATAGGTGCGGCCCTCTCTGGTTTTTCTAAATCTAAATCTGGATCCTCAATCTGCTAGAAAAGTCAAACTGTGAAAAGACCATCTCTGGATTGAGACCTCCAAGCCTAAAAACTGCCCTCGTAACCATATGTCTATATAGAATGATTTCTTTTCCTAAAGTAAGATAGTGGAAACTAAGATAAATCTGTTAAGATTCTAAGTAAAGTAATCTCAAAGTTAAATCTGTTCAGTAGTTAAAGTGAATTAATTCTGAGTAAAATTAAGCTAACCTAGACGATAAATCGCTAAAATACTTACCTAAGTTATATAGCCAAAGCTAATCATAAATAAACAACAACGCAACTCTTAAACTGTATTAAGCACAATAGCCAAATCACATAAACACGGAATATCTGCGATCGTGTTAGAAAACTGCGCCAACGAACTAATACCCATTTTTTCCAGACTTTTTTCTTTGTCTTACCGAAAAGAGATTTACCCACCTTCTTGAAAAGTCATTCGAGTGCAACCTGTTCCAAAAAAACGCAAGGAAACCACGCCCCCAAACCATCGCTCAATTGCTTTACTTCCAATAATCTCCAAAGTCATGGAACGTGGAGTCAATCGGAAATTACTCAAGTACCTAGAGACCAACAGAATAATTAACGATATCCAATACGGCTTTCGGAAAGAGAGATCGACGGAAGATATATTGACATATGTCACTCTTACATGGAGTAGAGCAACTGAGGACCACGGATAATCTCGAGCAACTTCGTTGAATATTTTGACGACAGTCGACAGTATTTAGCGTGACAAATTGGTTAGCAACCTGCCTTTTTCCGGACTGCCAGCCTCTATCTGTACTTGGCTTGCCAGTTTCCTTAAAAACCGACCTCTGCACGTTCGAGTTGATGCACCTATCTCAGGCACATTCACCATTAATGTGCCTCAGGGCGCAATAGTTTCATCAGTTCTGTGTCTCATCTATATTAATGACCTGCTCATCGAAACCAATAATCCCGTTTACAGTTTTGGAGATGACAGTACCCTTGTCTCCCAATTTAGATCAGAAAATCCCTTTACCAACGACTGAGACTTATCACCGCAGACAGGAGCAGATTACAATAATCTGGAGATCTGGATAACAGTTGAACTTGGGAAATTTGGTCCAGTTCAATGCAGCAAAAATTCAAGCAGGCACGTTGACCAAGAAAGCCATTACGGCGGGCCCTGACATCATTATGGCAGAATCGACAATTCCTTCATCCTCGTCACTGAACTTGCTGGATGTGGCAATATGTCCTGGCATAACCACGTTGCTATCATCGGAAAATCAGCCTCGCAGAAGCTTGGTGCGCTATTTCGCAGAAATACTGTTTACTCCGCAGCAGCTTGCTCTACAAAACCCAAATAAGACCGTGCTTAGAATATGGCTCATATATCTGGGATGCCGCACCTAAGCACACCCTATAGCTGCTGGATTCCATTCAGAAGAGAGCTGTGCGTCACGTTGGCGACCTGGAGCTGACCCGGAATCTGGATGTTCTGGAACACCGCAGACATGTGGCCGAGATTTCCCTGTCTTATAGATATTTTCACGTCAGATATTCCCAGGATGTGGCCTGCATAATCCCGCTCCTCAGCGGCGCCTGTCAAATAGTCGCGACAGACGGCAAGAGCGCACTTGTTCGTCATACAATTGGAAACACCTAGAACATCGCTTTACAAGAACTACTTTATCTGAGGCATTTGATCACTCTGGAACTTACTCCCAGGACATCTATTTCCCTCAAATTACATCCTATAGATATTCAAGAACCGTGCCAATGAATATATTCGGCACACACAGCTCGTCGATTATCATAGGATCTCCCTTTAGTATGTGTTGCACTCCCGTAAAAAAAAAAACAATTCAAAATAACCTTCAACCGAAGAGATGCATATTACTGAAATTGGATAAAGTATACATTTAGTATGTCCTTGACCAATAGACACTGTTTTTGCCGAAGTGTCTTTATCATATCTTCTTACCTGGCGCAGATCAACATAACTGAAATATATGGCATTACATGTTGACATAAGGTACGACTCCACGTCTTATAGGACGAGCACATACCATAAAAATAAACAATGATTATTTATGTAAGGTACAATCACTTTCTTCATAAACATCTCTTCGAAACATACTGGAAATCAAACGAAAAAATTAAAATAAATTTAACAATCTAGAAATATCATATCATAATATCCTAACGTATTGTGTTCAGTAATCGACATGATAAACGGAGAAAGATTAATGGATGACACTAGAGGACATTCACGCTTTAATATATACAGCAGACTGAACATTGTTCATATATCAGAAACAGGTATCTATAAAACAAAAACCCAAAAATCAAACACAATAAACATATCTAAGTGGCAAAAGATAATTCATGGCAATATCTCAAGATGAAGAGCATGCAAAGGAAGACTAACACAGTATAATATAAATGAAAACCCAAGAAAATAATATGTGTGCTTAAGATCTCATGACGGAAGTGAAAACTTAAATCTAAATATAATAAATTTTATAATTTTCTCCCTAAAACGGTATGTCACTTTTATTAAGAACAATTGCCTATTACTGCAATTTGAAGAATAGGAATCACAAATGAATAACTGACAAATTAGGCATTGGGCTGAATTTATGAAAAGCGGGACGCACTACAAACTACTATCCTATTACTTATGAACAATCACATAATTATTTTGAATTTATTATTTTAACATTCTACAAAATATTTTTAATTTATTCTTCGTAGACACTTTCTATCAATAAAGAAACGCCATACAGTGCGAAATGTTTAAGTTTCTACATATATTCTAAGTCAGTTTTTAGACTGGATAGGGTAACGAATATTCAATCAAAAGGCTCATGCATGCGGTTGTTTTATGAAATAGGACGCAGACAGAATGTCTATAACATAAACTGAGCGAATTGGGTTGACTTGACTTCAATTTTTCCAGCGGCGTGCATATCACGCAGTGTATTTTTTATTATGAAATTTAATATGCCGCATATCGCTAATAGAGTAAACCGACAATATGTATTAACTTTGCTGTGCAAAGAAAATTGTTTTCCTTATTTTCTGGATTTTAAATATTTTATTTCTGAGTTTTTCTTACCTTTTTTTATAAATTGTTATTTAAATTTGTATAAGCAGCAATATTTCTTCGAGATAAGGTTTGTTATAATTATCCAACCCCAGCTAAAATTTATTTGAAATAATTAATTGAGATCAAGAGTATCAGCATTAATGAATATTGTGAACTACTAAAATGCATAAACTACAAAATCAATATCACACAGGCCTGAGTTTAAATTTGAAATTGAAAAATATCATGTAAACATGAAAGACAAAGTACAAACAACGCTAGCGATAATGAGACTTAACTTGCAACTGTCAGCAAATTTTTGTATTTCAATTCTCGAGCAGATCATGGGTTAGGCAGAATTTGTCTTACCGTTCAACCAGTGACTATATGCCGACATAGGTGCGGCCCTCTCTGGTTTTTCTAAATCTAAATCTGGATCCTCAATCTGTTAGAAAAGTCAAACTGTGAACAGACCATCTCTGGATTGAGACCTCCAAACCTAAAAACTGCCCTACTAACCATATGTCTATATAGAATGATTTCTTTTCCTAAAGTAAGATAGTGGAAACTAAGATAAATCTGTTAAGATTCTAAGTAAAGTAATCTCAAAGTTAAATCTGTTCAATAGTTAAAGTGAATTAACTCTGAGTAAAATTAAGCTAACCTAGACGATAAATCGCTAAAATACTACCTAAGTTATATAGCCCAAGCTAATCATAAATAAACAACAACGCAACTCTTAAACTTTATTAAGCACAATAGCCAAATCACATAAACACGGAATATCTGCGATCATGTTAGAAAACTGCTCCAACGAACCAATTTTTCCAGACTTTTTTCTGTGTCTTTCCGGAAAGAGATTTACCCATCTTCTTGAAAAGTCATTCGAGTGCAACCTGTTCCAAAAAAGGCAAGAAAACCACGCCCCCAAACCATCGCTCAATTGCTTTACTTCCAATAATCTCCAAAGTCATGGAACGTGGAGTCAATCGGAAATTACTCAAGTACCTAGAGACCAACAGAATAATTAACGATATCCAATACGGCTTTCGGAAAGAGAGATCGACAGAAGATATATTGGCATATGTCACTCTTACATGGAGTAGAGCAATTGAGAACCACGGATAATCTCGAGCAACTGCGTTGGATATTTTGACGACAGTCGGCAGTATTTGGCATGACAAATTGGTTAGCAACCTGCCTTCCTCCGGACTGCCAGCCTCTCTCTGCACCTGGCTTGCCAGTTTTCTTAAAAACCGACCTCTGCACGTTCCAGTTGATGCACATGTCTCAGACACATTCACCATTAAACTAAAAACATTAATGTGCCTCAGGGCGCAATAGTCGAAATCGAAATCGAAATCAATAATCCTGTTTACAGTTTTGCAGATGACAGTACCCTTGTCTCCCAATTTAGATCAGAAAAACCCTTTACCAATGATTGAGACTTATCACCGCAGACAGGAGCAGATTACAATAATCTGGAGATATGGAGAACAGTTGAACTTGGGAAATTTGGTCCAGTTCAATGCAGCAAAAATTCAAGCAGCCACGTTGACCAAGAAAGCCATTACGGCGGGCCCTGACATCATTATGGCAGAATCGACAATTCCTTCATCCTCGTCACTGAACTTGCTGGCCGAGATTTCCCTGTCTTATAGATATTTTTACGTCAGATATTCCCAGGATGTGGCCTGCATAATCCCGCTCCTCAGCGGCGCCTGGCAGATAGTCGCGACAGACGGCAAGAGCGCACCCGTTCGTCATACAATTGGAAACACCTAGAACATCGCTTTACAAGAACTACTTTATCTGAGGCATTTGATCACTCTGGAACTTACTCCCAGGACATCTATTTCCTCCAAATTACAAACTATAGATATTCAAGAACCGTGCCAATGAATATATTCGGCACACACAGCTCGTCGATTATCATAGGATCTCCCTTTAGTATGTGTTGCACTGCCGTAAAAAAAAACAATTCAAAATAACCCTCAACCGAAGAGATGCATATTACTGAAATTGGATAAAGTATACATTTAGTATGTCCTTGACCAATAGACACTGTTTTTGCCGAAGTGTCTTTATCATATCTTCTTACCTGGCGTAGATCAACATAACTGAAATATATGGCACTACATGCTGACTCCACGTCTAATAGGACGAGCAAATATCATAAAAATAAACAATGATTATTTTATGTAAGGTACAATCCCTTTCTTCATAAACATCTCGTCGAAACATACTGGAGATCAAACGAAAAAATTAAAATAAATTTAACAATCTAGAAATATCATATCATATTGCGTTCATTACGCAAATTACAAAAACAATAATCGACATGATAAACGGAGAAAGATTAATGGATGACACTAGATGACATTCACACTTTAATATATACAGCAGACTGAACATTGTTGATATATCAGAAACAGATAACTATAAAACAAAAACACAATAAACATATCTAAGTGGCAAAAGATAATTCATTTCAGCATAATATATTGTAATCTACTAAAATGCATAAGCTACTAAAGAAATATCACCCTGTCGTAAGTTTGAACTTGAACTTGGAGATTGTTATATAAACAGTAAAAGTAAACTATAAACAACGCAAGCAATCAAAGGGAGCGATT
The DNA here is from genome assembly GCA_016904865.1 of Pissodes strobi. NCBI lineage: Eukaryota > Metazoa > Arthropoda > Insecta > Coleoptera > Curculionidae > Pissodes > Pissodes strobi. Next base: position 215,306 of record MU182055.1, read on the forward strand.
TTGGACCTTAAGTATGCCATGGTCTTTAGTCACGCTTCTAGCTCCCAAGGTTGGCCATTTGACGACTGCCTTCTGGGTTCTATCCGCTCTTAAAGTTCGCCATATGGCTGCTTTAGGTTATAGTCCATCCCTTCCAAACCTGGTACCGGTTAGCCACTTGACGACTGCTAGGACCAGGGGTTTCACAACCTCCATAGTAAAGTCCTGACAAGAAGTTTGTCAGGGTGTTGAGAAAGACAAGTGTCTAAATAGCCAGTTAAAAACTTTAGTGCTCTAAAATCTAACTCTTAAGAAAAACTAAATTATAAGACAGTAAACAAAGACCTATATACCATAGCAGTCGGGTATAATAGAACCTCATTTTTTCTGACCAATAATTATTGTTAAAGTTTTATCATTAATAAATGTTTATTGTTATAAATTAAACGTGCTTATTTTATCATCTCTTCTTACCTCACGTAACTCGGCCCCGGTCTACCTCAGTTACTCCCGGTACGCTAAACAAGGCGTGTCCTCACGAGTAGAACATCCAGTGGTAGATTAAAGCAAGTATTGAGACCCCGTCATGGTACTAATCGTGACGCAGCTCCTCTCTGAGAAGTTATTCTTTTAAAAAACGAGACTACCTCCACGACTATTCGTGACAATACTTAAAATAATAGTGGATTATTATGTTTATCATTTAGCAGTTGGGTAGCTGATTATTCAAATTAATATATACAGAGTTTGACAATATTTAAGGATGATCCACATGATACTTTAAATATTATCTTATCTCTTGTTACTAACTGTTGCTCACTTTCGCTTGACTGAAGTTAGCTTAGATCTACTTTACTCGAATGAGCATTAAAGGATCGAGCATGACAGCTCAGTTTCGTCCAATATCCATGAAAAGGAGAGCTGAACGCGCGAGTACATTTCGTGTAAAAAACAAAATGATGACATAGAAAATAACTCTTGAATACTCTGAACCAAAAACTCATGGTATACTCGGTAAGCCTACGCACGTCGAAATAAGCCAACAACAAAAACACAGATAATGCACTCTTGATCATTAGCGAAAAGCTATTCCACAAACAAATAACAACTTTAAAAGAAATTTAAGAAAAATCAACGAAGTAAAGAAGAAATTCCAGAATATTGGATAGTGATATGTTTAAATCTCGTAGAACATAATCATATTTCGATATAGTTTAAAGAAGAAGAAAACAGGTAGAATGACAAACAGGATGCAATATGCCAATATAAGAACTAGCAAACATTTGGTACAAACGATTAACATCAACATAAATACCCATCTATGAAAATAAATATAGTAATAAACAACAGTTGCCACAATTCCTCACAAACCAAGGAAAACATATACAAAATTATCTAATAGTAACATGTCTACATATACTATATACAATTATAGCATCAACCATAAGTAAGATAATAATATCAGCAGCCTCAAAAATAAAAGCAGAAAAATTTGCTGAAATAGCAGTCAGGGTTTTAACTCCATAATAAAGAATAAATAGCGTGTCCCTAAGTTTCAACCTTCATTGTATACTTTTGAATGCTTTTATGGGTATTAAAAGGTAAAAAGTATCATTTCTCAGGTTTACAATATCATTCCTCACTTAAATCCGAATCAATTAAACAACCAGCATAGTTTTGTCTCATGTTCCAATATTTTTATATTCAGAGTTAAAGGGGTATCCCAAATCAATTCAATACCCAAGTAAAGCAGTTTTTCAACTTTTTTTTAATTTAATATGAGTAGGTATAATCTGGTACTGAGGTATTATTCGGTTTGCCCGAAGTTCTTACGAGGGTCAAATCCAAACTATTTGACAAATTATATGAAATTTGTAAGAGTCTTTTATAGGGACTTTAAATTGAGTATATCAAAAACAAAGAAAATAAAGAAATAAACATCTTAGGATTTGTTGAGACCAATAATCGGGTAATAATGCAAGATGTGTTCTTTTGATAACCCTGAATCGTACTAGCGTTGTAAATGCTACCAAACTTTTTGTCTCCTTACATTAAAACCGAGCATACTTATTCTGAACTTATAATTTACATCTTAAAACTTAAAACAAGTATTTCATACTTTGGAACATTGGAATGCACCCAACCGGTATCGACGAATACAGTTCTGAAGTGCTCGTGGCCTTACCTCATTTTCGAACGTTCTCTTGACGCGTATCTAAGATATCTTTTGGCGATTAGCGAGGTCTTTCTCTTCGGCGCAATAAGCACGTAAGGAGAGAAAAGGACAGGTATTAAAGTGGCGATACAATCATTGTAATTTTTGACCATCAGATTCATTATTCGTATAAATTTATCGTGAGATAAATTGGCAAGCACATAGCCAATTTTCCGTATTATCGGCATTATCGTCCCGTAAATGTACGTGTATGTAAGTGAGGTTAGCCTTTCTTAAAAGGTATGTTTCATTCCGATCATTGGAAATGTCTTTGTCAAAGTGATGCTGACTGCATGGTGCGACATGTAGCTTCGCATAAAGCGCCAAAGCCCTACTTGGGGCTTTAGAGTAGTTAAAGACTAGCAGCCAACCACAGACAGTGGATTCCACTCTCGTATGGTCATAAGAAAACAGGTAGGCCTATAATTATCTACTTTACTTACCACATCGTACTTTATCATTTAACATTAAGAGTTAAATGATTTTTAATCGTTTATTATCTCTTATTGTATCTATTACCGTTCCTTATCGTTATTTGATTAACTAATATCGACTGTATTACTATTATATATGATATTATCTTAATTAGCAAACGTCTCGCTAGAACCATAATTATTATCTGATTTATTTTTGTGTAATTACGTATACTTACCTAAGTGCTACACCCTTACTGTAGGTCATAATATATTTTCTCATCCTAACTCTATCGAACTTACCGTTAAATTATCTTTAATCGATTTTCATCCATTTTTGTATCTATTATTGTTTCTTGTCATAATTTGAAACACTAATATGGGCTTCCTTTACTACCCTATTTGATATTATCTTAGTTAGCAAATGTCTCGCTAACACCATAGCAATTATCTTTATTTCTGCATTTCGTATACTAACTTAAACCCTACGCTTTTACTGCAATTTGCTGCAAATCGTATGGCAATCGACTTTCTTACCTAACTACCGCTTTAGTTTTTATCATTATGCAATTGAGCTCACTTAGATTTTCGCTGTGGATCTGCCTATTTTTTCTTCGCATGTTAAGTGATCTGATTTAATTTTGTTAATTGCTTATTTGACCACTGACGTTATCACTTTCATGGGATAATTACAAGATCAAT